>JAHKKF010499771.1:0-17796 GCA_019740295.1 Labeo calbasu
ACCATCAACAACTATTTTTGAGCTTTGTGCACAATTGGTGCACTCTTAAAAGCAACTACACTAAATATACTACAAAATACAATATTTAATGCAAAATAATTGAAAAATTAACTATAAGTTGTGTAAATAAAAATATTTAATAATCTCTACACACCATCAACCACTATTTTTGATCTTTGTGCACAATCTGTGTATTCTTGAAAACAACTACATTTAAAATATACTAAAAAAATACAATATTTAAAGCAAAGTCATTCAAAATTAGTTATAAATAGTGTACATAAAAATGATTTATTAAACTCTACACACTATCAACATCTATTTTTGATCTTTGTGCACAATCGGTGCACTCTTGAAAACAACTATACTTGCTAAACTAGAAAATGCGATATTTAATGCTAAATAATTAAAAAAATAACTCTAAACAGTGTAAATAAAAAATATTTATTAAACTCTACACACTATCAACAAATACTTTTGTTGATCATGTACAATCAGTGTACTCTTAAAAACAACTATACTTACTATACTAGAAAATACAATATTTAATGCTAAGTAATTCAAAAATAACTCTAAACAGTGTAAATAAAAACTATTTTTGATCTGTGCACAATCGGTGCACTCTTGAAAACAGCTATACTAGTAAATACAATATTTAATGCAAAATGCTTTAAAATTAACCATAAATAGTGTAAATAAAAAATATTTGTTACTATATTTTAAAACAAGAACCTGGAAACTTGAAGCTACAAGCAAAATATAGTATTAACATTCTAAATATCAAAAACTAATGATTTTAATTCCACAATTTATAACATGGTACTATTTTATTATTTGGTCAGTCTTAAAAGGGACCACATTTGTAGTTTTTAAAATTAGTACCACTGTTGTTCACAAGGTTCATTCGTATTTTTTTTTACAAAGTGTGCTTACATGTACAGTAAAACCTCAGATTATTATATTGCAGTTGTACATGAAACATCACAGTACAAAGGCAATATACAAGTTGTTTCATATTGTATGAACTAACGTCGCAAAAACACATCAAGCACTTTAACTGCGAGGAGTGGGGGGGTTTCACTGGCCTAATACCTTGACAACAGCGCCAGTCCCCATAACAAGTGCATTTGCCTTGGTAACGTCAGATAGGGGCAGCCCCTGGCAGCACATGTAGTACTAAGAAGAGCTTA
Source organism: Labeo calbasu (assembly GCA_019740295.1). Lineage (NCBI taxonomy): Eukaryota > Metazoa > Chordata > Actinopteri > Cypriniformes > Cyprinidae > Labeo > Labeo calbasu. The sequence goes on from JAHKKF010499771.1 coordinate 1,191, forward strand.
CAATGAAGAGCTCTGCTGTTTGGCATCAGAGAGCTCGACTGGCGCTGTGTTCCTCTTAGCAGATAGCTTTGTAATTGACACTCAGATCAAGATTTTCATTTCTGTGTTTCGCATCTAAATGATCGTTTACAAAAGGACACGCACAGATACACACCCACCCAGAATCGAGAGTCCTCTGATCTTGCTGGGCAAACAAACACACACACACACACTCACGCAAAACTGAGGCCTGAGTTAGGCCCGAAAATCATGTTTCATACCGATCGGTTTACTAGTGAAGTTATGAAATCAAAAGCCCCCGCCCCACATGTTACTGACATTCAGGTTTCATGATGATAACACAGCCAAGTGACTATTCTTATTTTCCCTTCAAGCTACCACTTGAAATTACACCAACCAATTTCTTTGAATCCTAGAGGCCCTTTTTTAACTTTGTGGCAAGAGGCACGTTGAAATGAGCTAACACAAAGAGAGGGGAAAACACAACAGAAACTTCAAACTCATTTTGGGACCAGTTCTGCTATCGCATTTACTTCAAAGAATCACTATACTATGTTTACAGACAATGATATAAAAATTAGGCACAACAGTACAGGCCTGTTATATTATCTACAGAAGCTACTACTACTAAGATGAAAATGTGATTCCTTCGAAGTCAATATTGCACTTAAAACCAAAGTATTATACAATGTGAAACTCCACAAAAACTTATCAGAATCGACATGAATAATACACCCGTGGAAGGTGCCTCAATTCATGCGTAGCGCATGAACAACAAAACTATTTTCTTATACAGTATACTAAATGATATTTGAGGTGTAAGGCACAGGGCATAATCTTATAGCTAAGGTTTACCTCCTTCTGAGTGGAAGGCAGCAGACAAAGCTGTTTCACTTTTTTTTTTTAAATATATATATATATATATGCATTCTCAAGGCATGCAAATTAAGAAGAACAAATAATAATGATTAGAGAAAAACCATGCAGATAATTCACAGGCCTTGCACCTACAGAGCTTTTCATATGGTGTGGGATTGGGTTTAAGTCAAATGCAATATTACATAACCATTAACATAAGGCAAAAAACGCATGAAAAAACACTGGGGACGAACAGGAGCAGTGGTCTTTGCTGTATGTGACACACAGCTACTATCATATACATATACGAGGGTTACCATTTTGGATTTGGGCCAAGAAGTTACAATAATTGTGAAAAAGACACTTGCAATTCACGTCATAATGAACTAGTGCAAGTCATTCTGAACTATCCAGATTGTGACTAATATGTCACGGTCACATCGACACAAGCTAAAAGGCCAAAGGTCAGAGCAAAATTTGGAGAATTTCTTCTTTGTTGCAAATCTGCCTTGAAAGGGCAGATGAGTGTTTAAAAAAAGAAACAGTTAATAAACTAACAACCTGCTCTTAATAAAATGACTTACAATAATATCAAACACAATCTTTGGCCTTGAGGAATTTTTTTTCTACTAGTGAATGCAAAATTCTAATTGAAATCAGAATTTAAAGGCAGTAGAGAAATTGTGTGGAATGTAACTTTGAGAACTCACCTCTAATTATTATCTAATATCTTTAAATTAACTAATTAAATATAAGACTGTCCCAAACTCTGTTCGGCTTGTAAAAATTAAACTTAACACATTACTATTTTAAACAAAGTGAGAATGTGCATTAATTTAGGCCTCGTCGGCATGCTTTTGTCATTATCCGTTGTACTTTAACATCTTGAGTGGTTGATATCAAAGACACACAAGCCCTGTATAATGCTGTAACCTTTAGTCCTAACCTGAAGACAAACTCAGCGTAAAGTGTTCTAAGTGGGTCCTCGTCATAACGTCCAGGGTCTGCTCGTTCACAATAGACCACTGAGGGAATCACCTCATGACCACAATTACACACTGACATGAAATTATAAATACACTCACGCACACACGCATACACGCACAGAGGGGGAAAAAGGATTTTTAATTCTCACACCGACAAGCTACAAGGGTGAAAATAAAATATGTGTGCAAAATGGGTATTTTTTGTTTTTATTTATAAATGATTACTCGCATTTATTTGTTTGTCACAGGACGTGAATGAAGAGACTGGGTGGATTCATACAAGCTCAGTATTCAGTTGTGAAAGAATAGTTGTTGTTGTTGTGGCTGGACAAGCAGTAACTGAGGCATGTCGCCATGACAATATCTGTTTTATACATTCCTGATATTCGTTTTCTAGCTGACTGGAAGCTGTATTAGAATGTTAAAATATTACTGTCACTTTATATTAGAAAACATACAGTCAAACCAAAATTTATTCAGACATCTTTTTGATATTATTAACTAGTGGGTGCAGGACACTATAGTTCATTTATGTAAGTGAGGATAGCAAAATAAAATAAACTGTGACATAGTACACCCCAAAATTCTTCATACAGTAGACTACCTGTAAAACCGATAAAAAATTGGGACAGATAAAAAATTATTCAGACACTTTGACCGGACCATGTTTTGCTTAAGTGTTTTTTCTTTAACTGCCAATGCAACCTTTTTACACCACAGACTGAACACATTTAACAATTATCAAGCAATGCTTAAGTACTGATAGCTGTGTAAATATTGTCATGCTAACAGTTGTCTGAATAATTTTTGGTTGATTATAATCCATTACATACTTTTCTGTCAAAGTTATTTATTCTAACAGTTTAACTCTGAGTTCTTGTCATATTTTATTACAATTTTCTAAACCATAGCGAATTAACTGTGATAATGTGAGAAATGTTGAAGGTGTCTGAATAAATTTTGGTTTGACTGTATGTTTAGCTGTTCATTTTTTAATAAATTAAAGTTTTGGTTGAATGCGGTATGTACAGTGTGTTAAATATGTACGTAGTCAACTTTAATTATTAACTATTACCAGTTTTACAATAAATCCAGTTTAAAAACATACTATATTTACAAATATATGACACAATAAGCATAATTATACAATTATGAACAGATACTAACAGATATAAGGAATTCCCATGATTTCTGCCCACTTTTTTTTGTTTGTGATTGGTGATCGAGCTTTTACACTGCAACATGGTATAGCTAGGCTTACATTAAAACATTGATATATTAATTTGGAATAAAACTTCTGCTACTGCTCTACATAAAAAACTGATAACTGCTTAAATGATCAAAGTTTCCCTTGAAACTTTTCAGAAATATTAATGCATTGCAGTTAGTGAAGAAAAATTCACTCAAAATCATTCAAGGAAACAAAATTGTCCTTCTGACACAATGTAGACCGATAACCAAGGAAATATCAACTCCGACTCTGATTAAAGTCACACTTGGCCTCAAAAATAGCTACAGAGTGAGTGGACAACTTGCACTGTATTAAAGTCAGACAAAACAAAATTACACTTTTGACATTAGTGTCTATAGCTGTTTAGTTTAAATCAACTACAGAAAGCAAGCTGTGGAACTATAATGGCATGAGCTTTTTTGTAAAGGTCTGTGCGAGATAAAAAAAAAAAATATGTAAAACAATTATCTCTTGTATGGTTAAGGTTCAATTTGTTAGTCTAATGACTTGTGTGCCTATGCCATAACTTTATCAGGAATTACCAATATTATAGACCATGCGGGGAAAAAGTCAGAGCATAATTTTGGCTTATTTGAATCTCCAGGTGCGGCACGCCCTCCGTGAGACACCCAATACACACACAGACTGAATGTGAGGAGAGGAACACACACCTCAGCAATTCTGCAACTGACATAGGCTTTTTTTCAACAGGCCTGCATTTTCAATTCCACCCCCACAATAGTTCAAGGCTTACTTTTCCATTCAGTTGGGTACAAAAACCACACAAAAAGTTACTTATTGTTTCAAAAATGGAAACACAGCCTCTGACACTCATCAGAGAAGCTGAAAATAAAATGTAAGTGGTGCTAGTGAAAACTAATAATAATAAACGTAGCAAGTAATTGACTTTAAAAACACATATTTATTGAAGGTCATGGCAGAATTAAAGCTTTGCTGTATTTTGTGAATAATATAAGCAAACATCGTGCGTAAATCCACCAACTTGCATAACAAGGTGAAACTGCCCTGCTTGCAACCATACTGCTGAACTCCAATTCACATTTCCAAGAAAAGCTGAAAAGCAAGAATCTCTTTTTCTCCTGCAGACAAAATACGTCCTCTGCCCTCACATCCCCACATGCACAAAAAACGCTATAAACGCTATAAAATGTCACTATATTCCAAATGAACGCAACGACACTTAACGTTTTATGATATTTAAGTAGTCAGCACATGATTATACTTCATAAATCATGCCAATTTTTATAAAAAGTTACATAAACACCACATTTGTCCATTTAGGCTAGATGTAACATATTACACTGTGACGTGACGTGACATGTACATCGTCAGGTCACAATAATAAAAAATTAACGGGTAACTTTTTTTTTTTTAATCAACACAGGCTTTCGTGCTTAGACTTAGATAAAATGGCGCAAACTATTTACACTAAAAACAACATGTTTCAAGACAGTTTCACGACAAAGAGGTGTTCTGAAAAAACACAAATTACAATCAAAGTCATCTTATTTTATGTCAGGCTCGATGAATAAACCGTTTCAAACGTCTTACCGGCTAAAATGGTTGATGTCTCCTCTATAATCTGAGTTGAGTGTCTGATGCATCACAGACTCGGACTGAACTGCGTGTATCTGCGCCAGCAGCTCGTCCGTTACTCCCGCTCAAAAAGCGACGTGGAAAAAGACCAAAATGACACAATCTTCATCACCGCCGCGCTGAATCCCACTCCTAGGACCCTCTGGTATTTTCCAGAATTTTTCTATATTTTTCCCCGCATCGAGCGATATTTTTATGTATTATTTTTTAAAAATCGCAGGTTTTCCCATATACGCAGCTGAACGATAGCCCCTTTCTCCTTCGGCTCCACAATCTGTTCGTATTGGTCACTTCTGTGCTCGTCGACACTAGATCGCAGGCGATTTTATTCTCTAAACGTGATCCGACCGTGCTGTTTTTCCCTCATTCAGATAATAAGTCTTATTTTTTAAGACGAAGCGTCGCGCGCACTGTCCCTCTGTGCGCGCGCTCAGTGTTGATGTTATCGCCGCTCACTCGAAAATGGCGCCGAAAGTGACTCTCCTCATTCAAATCGGTAAGAGCCGCCCCCAGCTCGCAATGTGCATGCCGGGAACATGGACTTGGAGAGCGGTTTTGAAGGTGGGAGATAGAAAGATTTTACTGGAAGAAACATTTTTTTCATTATCGTCAAAACGACACGAAACAATCTTATATTCGCTGAAACTGCACGTTTAAAAACGTGTATGTGTTCTGAGGAGAGAATCGCGTTTGCCTCTGCCAGTTGAGGGGAAGCACCCAAATCGGGACAGATAAGGACACGAGAAACCTCGAAAAATAAAAAGTAGCCTTTGGCTATCTAATGCTTGTCATTTAAGCTATTTCATCGAGTACTTCCCTGCCAGCTCCCTATAGAGAAACTTATGTAAGGTGTTCTTCTGTATACGCCCTATGCAAACTGATAGTTCAGTCTCAGTGGTGTTGTAAAATATCCATTCTGCTCAGAAAGAGAGGGAGATATGACCTGGTTTTTTCCTCAGCAACTGCTTTGTGACACACTTGAACGCCCAAATCTTAATGCTGCCCACTTATCCACACACAGACACTCTGTAGTACACAAGAGTTACCCCATTTCTGGTAGTTCGGGTGATTTATTACTAACTAACATTCATATGCAGCAATATCAAGGCTCTAATAAGCCAAATGAAGCGTGCTGCCAATAGATGTGTACTACTGATAATCTTACATGTTTTATCTTAAGTTTCACAAAAGCTTGTTTTATGATCTGACTACACGTGACCCCGGGCCACAAAATCAGTCATAAGGGTCAATTTTTTTAAATCAAGCTGAATAAATAAGCTGTCCATTCACGTATGATTTGTTAGGATAGGACAATATTTGGCTGAGATAAAACTATTTGAAAATCTGGAATCTGAGGGTGCAAAAAAAATCAAAATATTGAGAAAATCGCCTTTAAAGTTCTTAGTGATGCATATTTCTAATCCAAAATTAATTTTTCATATACTTACAGTTGGAAAATATCCTAATAATTTTGGTATAATAGAAAAATCGATAATTTTGACCCATACAACGTATTATTGACTTTTGCTACAACTTATGACTGGTTTTGTGGTCCAGGGTCACATGTTAATTATCCACATTTAACATTTGTAATATAACATTTAACATTTGTATTATAACAGATGTCAAAATTAACCTTATCACAAACATCAACTTAGTTATTGCTGGATTGCATATAAATATTACAGGGCTGTGTAAAAAAGAAGCTGAGCTAATACAGCATGGATTAGTCAAATACATGAAGCGTGATGCTTTTGGAAGTATATGAATAACTGAATGCACACTTTCAAAGTTCCTTATGCATATATAAAGCTATTTTCACTGGGAAAGCATACACAACAAATGCAGACCTATATTTAAGGCCTCAGCACATTTTATACAGCAGTTCTGACTAATTTCTGATTTCAAGATTCCTGCCATGGGTTGCGAACCATCTCATAATGCAAGTGTGACGACACGAGGTTGCTACTGAAGTTTACCACACTCTCCATTCATAGTTTGAATCTCTGAATCAAATTAAACCTCCTGCCTTCGCATTTCAGCCTAAACAACTCTTGAAATAGACACACCGCAGGGCTGCAAATTACATTCAGTATGCTCAATAAAAAGATATAGAATTTTAATTTGATTAGCCCGTTCTTTGAGTTTCCTGTTGGCGTGAGAAGGATATATCTGTCTTCTCTTTAAATAGATGTGTGGTTTTGTTTTGCAATTTGCAATTTGATGGAGTTGAAGAGGACATCAGTGTAAAAGAAAAAAAGAAGCTGAAAATTGCTGAGTCAGCAAAGTCGGTTATGGCAGACTACAACTGTTGGATCACCGAAAGTAGAAGTTTTGTGTTTTGTTGTACGCAGTATGTGATTATTCAGTCTCTTGCATTACATTAAACCCTTGACCTGTCGGCTTACTCATTCGTGTGTAATATTTCTGATAAATGTGAAAGACACTAGTCACAAATCAAGTCATGTAATGCAGAAAAAGTAAAATACAGAAAAGAAATCCCTTTCCGTTTATTCAGATTCATGATCCTAACATTTTAGTAATTAGCTATGTACTAATAAGGACAAATACGTGTGCTGTGCACCCAGTGCACTCTTGCACCCTCCACTTTTCAGACCTTTTTTTTTTTGTAGGGGTGTGAAAATAGGCGCAGTTGTAAGGGGTGAACTTGAGTGTGTGTGTTTATGAAAGGGTTTTGTTCTCTCATTGAAGGGTCTCGGACCCCCACCCCACCCCAAAGCTGTCTGAAGCAGCTGCACCCCTGTGATCTCTTTAGTATGAGGGAGGGGGTGGGAGCATGTGAGGGGACAGCCCCCCCTTTTACAGAGGCCAGAGCCTACACACTTAAGTAACAACATCCATCAAAAGCCAATAGATGCCTGCAAGTCAAGTCTGAGACTACAACAGCAACCTTCGACCCCTGTTAAGTGGGCCGGCCTAACAAGACACAGCCACTGACTCATGCTGGTTTGTTTGGTTTAACTTCATTTATTAGTGACCCAAAGCAGGAAAGATCTTAAAGGGAATGGTCTCTGATCGCATGGAATACAATATAAAAAAGACCTTTCTAATGAAATGCTTTTATGGACACACATTAGGTTAAAAATAGGTCAGGTTTATTCCTAAAAGATCTGACATCACCTCACAGAATGTTAGCAGAGCAAACAAGTCATTCCGCACAAACACACTTTATCTAAAATTCTGTTTCTGCCATTATAGCTTAGAAAATCTTTACCATCATAAAGGATAAATGCCATTTATATACCATGTAATGATAATATGTGACCCTGGACCACAAAACCAGTCATAAGGGTCAGTTTATTGAAATTGAGATTTATACATCAAATAAGCTTGCTCTTGATGTACGGTTTGTTAGGATAGGGCAATACTTGGCCGATATGACAACTATTTAAAAAACTGGAATCTGGGGGTGCAAAAATAAAATCTAAATATTGAGAAAATACCCTTTAAAGTTGTCCAAATGAAAGTCTTAGCAATGCATATTACTAATCAAAATTTAATTTTGATATATTTACAGTAGGAAATTTACAAAATATCTTAATGGAACATGATCTTTACTTGGCATAAAAGAAAAATCGATCATGTTGACCAATACAATATATTTTTGACTACCACTACAAATATACCTGAGCTACTTATAACTGCTTTTGTGGTCCAGGGTCACATATGTTGTATGACATAAGACTGATACTCATTTAGTGATTAAAAGCAGTAATTTTATGTGACAGTGAACTGTTTTGACTTTGTAACAACTCATTACATGGTATTTCATCAACCCTGTCTAATATATAGCATACCACTGTCTATCATTATGAGATTTTATGAAGAGCACTAGCACAAAACCACACGTTTCGACAGAGATAATGCACAGATCAATGCAAACACCCTTTTTAGATAGCTTAAGCCATAATATATGACTTCATTACTTCTTTTAACTTGGCTTGGGTCGCGGTAACGTTTTGATTGTTTGAATGTGGCGAGTTTGGTCCACACAATACATCCACGCCGTTACTACAAGAATCTCGAAACATTTTTTAGACATCCAGCAGAGCAAGTGGTCAAACTGTTAAGCATTACTCTCTAAAGGGAGGCGAACGTGCAGAGACGGACAGATACAAAGACACAACAGAACGAGCAGCCGCTTCAGCGGTACGAACTCAAATCCAACCGGAAGTCCCGCCCCCCAGCAGCTTTAACTTCGATGATGTAACCCCTGTCCAAATTTAGAATGTTGTTGATGCCTCAGAAGTTTCTCCTCTGGCTGAGAGCGCTGTCTATCACACGACGTCACGACTATCCTGTTATTATTGTAAACAGTCTACCCGTTCTTTTACTGTCGTCCTCCACCTCACGAAATTCTCCCCCGGTCCTTTGTTCGCAAAGTATCGGATCGGCATTAACACCAACAGCGCAGGCATCGTTTGGTCGCACAAATAAAACGCGCCTGTTCGTACTCAGCCGTAAGAATGAGCAACATGTGAGAATATATTGGTTTTGTGACACACAACACATCCTCGTATAATTTTGGAGCGGCGGAATGGAAGCGGAATGCAGCTTCAGTGTAGTTGAATATAATAAAACCCGGCACTTCGCTGCCTGGCTTTCACTACAGCTTTTTGTGCTCGATGATGTATGTATTCGCGCTCGGACCGCTCTTTTCATACGCTATTCAAGCTTTGCGATTCCACGAAATTAATCGTGGAAAGTGTCATTGACATTAAGCGACTTCTACTTCAATTTCCCCCCCGCGAGAGCGCATCCATCGCCTTTTGTTGAAACCCGTCAAGAAACACAAATAAACATTCATTCAAAAAACTAGCGCCTTTCTCCTCAGACCTATAATAACTGTGCGACCCGCGCTTTGGTTGTTTACCACCTCCGCGTATACACAAACGAATTTTAGATAAGCCCGATAATGAATCGTAAACAACACGGCAACTTTGGTCCTCAAACATTTAAAAAACGCACAGAGAAAACACACCGTGAATGGCAACTCAACAACAAAGCTTCGGTCCGTCGTATTTCCTCTTGTGAACCAGGGGAGCGAGAGCGGAGCTGGAGAGATTGGATATGGAAAAGAAAAGGCTGCTTTATGATACTTACTTCAGGCTTGGAATAACCTGGGAAAGTGCAAATCCATTTTACGTGTACGTCGAGCCCAAGAAGCGCTGGGAAAGATATTCCGGTAGAACGCCGGACCCATCAGTATGTCACTGAAGCCCTTCTCTATCTCTATTATTGCAATTACGCCAAGCTTCAAGGAAGTTGTCCTTTTGTTCCAGCATTTATACATTGCGTCAATGTTGCGAAAAGAGGAGGCGGAGCGGTGGCACTTCGAGTACGAGAGCGAGCGAGAGAGAGAGAGAGAGAAAAGAAGCGAGCACACGACCTTATGTACACAAAACCCAGACCCTCCACCCTATAACAAAATCGACAGGATCAGATGAGATCACGTGTCCCCCCTCACTGTACAGCTCAACTCATACGGGGCAAGATATGCGCTCGCTGGGGTAGGAAGCGCGAAGCGCCAGGCAAGTCTTCATCAAAGCGCTACGATGACAAGCTCGGCCAGCTTATTACAGTGACAGCGAAAACGGATATCTTTATTATGTGTGTGTGTATGTATGTGCATATATGTCTTTGTATAAATCTTCACAGTATATTCATATTTTTGCCATGCCTTTAGAGGGTTTTTTTAATGTTTGATCAGTTTCTGTCATTGTACGCTGGCGGTCCAGACTACAAAGTTCAGGCGAAACGCTTTAATGTTGCCATGGTGTATTCACAAAGATGTTAAGAGTTTTATTTTATATAAGCAGATATATAAATGCATGCTTACAGTATAGTTTGCCGTGAACTGAAATACTTTATGTAGTGATGCATGCATGTCCTACTGAATCCACCGGACCATTGCTCCAGTTACAACAGAGTTGCATCACGGAGTTTTGCTTGTCGCTTTTCTGCTTCGCTCCACGGCCAATAAAGAGTCCGGTAGATACTCAATTAGATAACCAATTGTTGTATGTAATTAAGCTCAACCAAGCTATCTTCATGATTCAGTTCAGTTGTCATTTGAATTCCGTACTTGGCTCATATTGAACAAAGACGAATGTCCTCGTGACAGTTGTTGACTGTTAAACAAAGCATTTTGCTGACGAGACAAATAGGTTTTAAAAATACATTAAGGCCTACTATTTTTAGAGTGATTTAAAATTTTTTTTTGAGGGGCCATCAGCCACCGGGGCCTGTTGAGTGTAGTTGAGTTGACCTTGGCCCAAAACTTGACCTAGGCTACCCTATCACCCGCCTGATTTTTTTTAGATGATGTTACAACTGAAGAGGTAAGCAAATAAACATTTGTGCACCGTGGTACCCACACAAATCGGACAATAGGCTAATTAGAAACTGAAAAGCGAGTGAACTTTTTAACACAGAGGTCAACTTTTTAGGCATCCATCATGTTAAGAAAAATATACAATTAGAAACGTGCGAAAAAGTTCGGGTGACATTTTAGACTGTAATGTCTATGTCCAACACATATTACTTAAATAGTAACAATAACAGTTTTTACGCGAGTTAATTTCGGTTTCTCTTATAGAGATCACGGGCTTTTAGTCATTTGAAATGACTACACACGATAACAAATGTAATTTTAAATGTTTAAAAGTGCAGTGAAGTGCAAAAAGAAAAGCCTGCCATTTAATAAAGAATGTGCTTTGATAAATTGCAGGATTCTGCTTTTGTGAAACAGGCCCACAGACGAACTTTTCAGAAAGCCGTCATCCGTTCCTCTACATGGACGCAAAAGTTCAACCGCGGTACAAACGTGCTTCTTCATATGCAGATCATCTATGGTGGTTTATGACTTTATGTATTTTGTGGTAAATATTTAAAAAGAATAAATTACTCGCGACCTCTCTTTGTATTAGAAAACTGACGACAACTAAAGAATCTATATATATATTTGCATTTCCTTCACAACAGGATCGGGGATACCAGTAGGAAAGAATGTTCAAGTGCTATAACAGAATAGCTGGTTATTTAATTTTAGTGCAACAGGTTAAAGAAATAGAAAATTAAATATTATTTGCGATCATCTAACAAAATGTTTAAGAGTATAAATTAAATAGTAGGTATATTCTTCCAGGTGTTTATAAGAAACCTGTAATCTCAAAAGTTTATAACATAACTAACATGAGATCATTTTTCTCCATGTTTTGGAATAAATGAAAATGCTTAATAAGTGTTTCCAAGGCCGTAAAGTGACAGCTATGACACAGAACGGATTACACAAATGCGGATTAATGCAAAAATCAATTGTTTAAAAAGGACAACCATCGACTGAGTTCAGAATTGCTCCAGAAAAGACCAAAACGGCTAATGTAATTTTCAGTCAGAGAAGTGGACAGTCATATATAAGAAACCCGCGAATCCGTGTGAACAATTCCAACGGTAACCTCTGCGATTATAAGAAATTTTCTTCATATAATTGAACGAATTGATGTGAATTCGTTTGTTGACGGACACTGTAGCGTCAAATGCATTGAATCTGTATTTCTGTGAAACAGAAACATTTATTTTCTACACGAGGATCAGTTTTTAACAACTGTTACCTGTAACAGGCTTTCAGGGGATTAAAACAATATAATGTTTTTAAGAGACTGTTTTTCTTCTAACAAAATGAATGGCTTTTTTGGAGTCTATTTAAAAATTAATAAGACCAATTTCACTACTACTTATAATTGGACGTAAGCGATTAATAAGAATTGAATTGTGCCCGCTAAAATAAACAGTCTGTAAACTTTATTAGTGGCACAGGGAATTGTATTAACAATAATGCCATTAATATATATGCCACGATGTTGTGTCCGTCTCTAATTTGACGCGGATCCATGAAGAAAATGTAAGCTACGTTTGAGCACGTGCTAGACGAATTAAACATGTAGTAAAGTTTCGGATGTGTGATTTGAACGCAATACAAAGCTTGTTTCTGTCCGTGTACATGGGAGTCTCGCCTGGATTTGATCTCTTCGGCGATTCAACAGAGACTCCACATAACCACAATTAATATAAAAAGTGTCAATACACCTAGACAATGAGATATACTTTACGCTCTCTGTGTTATGTAAAATCCATGTGATATTTTACGCAGCTTTGTGTTGTTATATTCGTTTTAAACACGAAAACTGCTGGAGGCATTGGCTTCGAGAATCATTTACATTCCGAGGGAAACATCAAATAACAATTAAATAATTTCTGGCATTCACAGATTAGCGTGATTATATGTTTTGCTGCTTGGAATATCCTCAAATCAACTTGATTTATGTGCTGGACGGTAAAACTTATACAGATGTGAAATTAAACGCAGAGATGAAACAAAATGTTAAGAGCTTTCTTTTTTTTAACCGCTTGTTATAAACTACAAATTACAAAAAGCTTAAAAAGTTGACTGTTTTGTGTCCACAGTGTCATATTTGCTTTGTAATGACTGAACGACTAAAAAACGTCAAGTTGCGCAATACGCATCTTAATCCAGGTTTGTTAATTCAGTGGGTCGTTTATCCAAAGTGACTTCTGTTTTGAAGCTGGGTTGATGAAACTGTTATTTCTGCACTGTGTTTAGGTCGATTTTCGTCCTTGCTATACTTCAAGTACAGGCTTGGCATACCTTTCCAATGTGATGATCTAATCCATGAAGTTTTGCACCACCCTCTCTTTCCACCTGTCATAGAAGAGCATTCAAAAGAAGTGAGGCTGTCCCTCACCCACAGATTGTCTATCTATATCCTCATATCCATCCCTCATGCTCTCTGTCTCTCCCTCACCATCAAGTAAAATGGTTGTCTGCACCTCTCCGGGTTCATCCTGGGTGTGCCTGTGTTCATGAAAGTCTCTGGGCAAACTGATCTGGGATCAGATTCCTCCTCACTTTACAATGATAGCGACCCAAGCCTATTTATAAAGAGTTGCTGGCCTCTTCGATTACATACCCCTCTGCCTCTTCTCACAGATCCCCACTGTATCCAGGCTCCCTCGACTGCCCTGTGAAACCAAACAAGAAAATGGCCACAGAGGGGAATTCAGAAGGGTGTGTGAGTGAGTGTGTGTACTAAATACTATGCCCAAAAATACATTGTGACTCGATTGACTGAAATACTCCTCACTTTTATTTCTAGACACAAATGTATGATAAATAACAAAGAAAAAACGTCGAACAATTTACTGAGCGCTCTATTTATTACCTAGCTCTTAATTGCTATTTTAATTCTTGATTTAACTTTAATCTACCTAAGCTTTCTCGCTTCTGTCAGGTAGACCGATCACGAGAGGCCTTGAGCTGTCAGCAGGTCTGTGTATTTCTGTCTGAAGATGTTCTATAGGAGATGACATTAATGAGTTTGTGAGATTGCCATTTTCTAAGTAATTTAACAAGTATAACCACTGCAATTCCAAATCTGCCTCCCGTTTATGGGTCTGAAATAGAGCCAATAGAGACAATAATGGTGAGAGAAATACATTAATAATGGTGAACACACTCTAAAACATACACGCTCCAACATTTAAATAAGATCTTTATAAATTAATAAATAAACAAATACTGCCCAAATTATTTTAATAGACAGAAAAGGTGGAAACAGCAATAACTGCAAATTAGCTGGAGTTTTTTTTTTTGTTTGTTTTTTGTTTTTACAGTGCAATAACCTCTGAAAAAGACACAGAGGACAGAAAATACCAGCTCTTCCATTTATAGCATCTGTAACAAGTAGAGTTTATGGAGAAATGCAAACATTTGTAACAATAAAAAAGTTAATCTATTGAAAAAAGCAACTTTGAGAGACTTTAGTTATTATATGAGAAATCAACTTGCTCATTTAGCAATTTAGCACGTTCCTGGATCAACATCCTTGTCGGTTGTGGAAGAACATTTCTATCAGCCAATCATACTTTAGGGATTTTACTGTAACAACCTTTTGTTTTAAATGACGGAGTTAGGTTTATCAGTTCCAACTTGTGTGTAATGCCCTGCATTACGATATCTGAGCCACACTAGCTGGGTTGGAGGAGGAAAAGTCAGAATTGTGTCTACTGACCTGACCACATTAAAACCGAACTCACAGCAGTCCTGTTTAAATCATACAGACACACATGCTGTCTGTAACCTCCCTGCCCAGCTGCTGTCTGACTGCATGACAAAGCTTCCAAGCGAAAGAGAGTGAATACCAGAGACTTACACTCCTCACATACTGCCTGACTCTCCTCCTCTGATCCGCTCGCCCGTTGGACCCACAAACTCTCACCCACCTGCTGTGCAAGCGTATGTGTGTGCATGTGTCCGTGTGCATCAACCAGAGTTTATGTGCAGGTATGTTTGTTTGTAGCATGGGGGATTGTGTGTGCATGTCTGGTGCGGATCAGGGCATGCTTTCCTGGCATCCCAGTCATTTGCACTTGCTGGTGAGGCTTGCCAACCACACCACGCTTCATCCTGCGAACATGTTTTCGACCCCGACATGATGACACTTACTAGCCTGCAGACGCTCCACTGGTGGAGCCACTGAACTGGATAGAAGTGCATAGGTGGCGGTAAAAAATGAAATATGAATTATGAATGAATTCAGAGACTCTTTGTACATGCCAGCTCTAACTAAGCTTGTGCTTGGAATAGCACATGTGTACGTGTAATATATGATTACATGAATTATGAAACAGAAATGGCCACTTAGCAGCAGGGTTATTATCGTTATTTAAAACTAAAACCATACAAATTTTTATTACTTGAAATGAAATAAACATTAACTGAAACTTAATACGATAACAAAGATAGTACTAAGAGTTAGTTCACCCAAAAATGAAAATTCTGTCATTAATTACTCAGCCTCATGTCGTTTCAAACCTATAAGACCTTCGTTCATTTTCAGAATACAAATCAAGATATTTTTGATGAAATCCGAGAGCTTTCTGACCCTCCACAGACAGCAAGGGTCGCATGCGTCATGGTATTCTCCAAAATGGCGCTAGGGTGGTGCGGAGGATGACAATTGTTAAATAAAGCTGTTATTTTAGTTTTTTTGTGCACAAAATGTATTCTCGTAGCTTCAGAAAAATTACGGTTGAACCAGTGAATGGACTATTTTGTTGATATTTTTGATACCTTTCTGGACTTTGAACGTGGTAGGACCCTTGAAAGCTCTTGGATTTTATCAAAAATATCTTAATTTGTGTTCCGAAGATAAAGAAGGTCTTACGGGTTTGGAACGACATGAGTGTAAGTAATTAATGACAGAAGTTTCATTTTTGGGTGAACTAACCCTTAAAAATAAAATATAAATATTAAAATATCTACATATATATATATATATATATATATATATATATATATATATATATACACAAAATCTTTTATTCTGTTATTTTAATATAAAATACATACAAAAACACACAAATCATTGACACTAAAATAACACTGCCATAATTGTAACATGATATCTAATATGCCTTTTAAATTCTTCTCTTCTGATACTCACTCAAAAAAGTTCTGTCAATTATTTACTCACCTCAGGTCCAAACCCATATGCTGTTTTTGTCTAAGGAAGACAAAAGGTAAAATCTGAAGGAAATTCTGTAGGAAAGATATTATTTCAACATTTTATAGATATATTTAGTAACCACAGGTTGCCAAAAATCACCATATAGTACCATAAAAGTAGTCCATACTACTTGCTTACCGCATTTCAAAGCATGTGAACCATGGTCTCTCGCAAGAACTCCCGTAATCACAAATGAAGCTGTCTACTGCAAAAATCAATCTTTTATTTACTTTCGAATATGTGCCTCATGAGTAAATTCACAGAACTTCATAGCTCTGTCGGAGCATGTGGTGAACAAAATGTAC
>JAHKKF010499778.1:0-11263 GCA_019740295.1 Labeo calbasu
TAAAAGAAACAATTAAAATCCAATTAAATCAAAATTAGATTTGTGTTATTTACACATCAATAAAAATATATTATATTTTTATTGATGTGTAAATGACACAAATCTAATTACTTATTATTTTAATTGGTCATTAAGGCGAATATGACAATGTGCCAGTCATATCATATGTTACTTTAAAATCAAAAGAAAATATTAAGAAAATAGACATTTGATATTTTTATTGATGTGCAAATGACACAACTCTAATTTTGATTTAATTGGTCATTAAGGTGAATATGACAATATGCCAGTCATATTGTATTTTGCTCTAAAATCAAAAGAAACAATTAAAAACCAATTAAATCAAAATTAGATTTGTGTCATTTACACATCAATAAAAATATATTATATTTTTATTGATGTGTAAATGACACAAATCTAATTACTTATTATTTTAATTGGTCATTAAGGTGAATATGACAATGTGCCAATTATATCATATGTTACTTTAAAATCAAAAGAAAATATTAAGAAAATAGATATTTTATATTTTTATTGATGTGCAAATGACACAACTCTAATTTTGATTTTAGTCATTAATGGCAAATATGACAATATGCCAGTCATATCATATTTTACTCTAAAATCAAAAGAAAAGAATAAGAAACTAGGTAACACTTGATAATAACTGCACACTATGAATCATTAGTTAAGCATTAGTAAATAGTCAACTCATCCTTTATAAAGCATTGTTCCCACATTAATAGACATTAGTAAGCAGTTTATAAATAGAGCTATAAATGTTTTGTTCTTAAGCATATCTATAATGTTTAATAACTGTATTTTCACACTTTATTAATGATCAATTTATCATCTCTAAATTATTACGATATTCACAAACTAGTTATTTAGGAGTCGTCAGTGGTTCATAAGATCATTTAGAAAGTGTAAGTAAATGATTAATAAACTATTTAAATGTACATTTATAGATCTTATTATTTAGACACATGATAATGGTTGCTCAGACATATTCTTGCTGTAATTCATGATTAGGTCAAGTAGTTATAAAACATTTAGTAGTTGCCAGCTATCTATTTTTGTGAGCTCATCTAAAATGAGAACTATTTATACCTTGTAAAGCATTTACAATGAAGATTCAAAGGCTCATTTATCTTCCAAACGGAAAAGTTAAACAAACACAACACAGAGGGATACAGAACACAGAAATATATTTTATATTATATTTCTGAGTTCTGTATCCCTCTGTGTTGTGTTTGTTTATTTTTTTTTGTTAGGAAGATAACTGAGCCTTTAAATCTCCTTTGTAATAGATATGCTTATAAATCAGGAACAAGGCATTTACAGCTGTATTTATAAACTGCTTACTAATGACTATTAATGTTGGGAAAATAAAGGATGAACTGACTATTTACTAATGCTTAACTAATGATTCATAGTGTGCAGTTATTATAAAGTGTTACCAATATTTTTGTTGATGTGTAAATGACACAACTCTAATTTTAATTTAAATGCTCATTAAGGGTGAATATGACAATAAGCCAGTCATATTGTATTTTACCCTAAAATCAAAAGAAAATATTAAGAAATTAGATATTATATATTTTTTTATTGTTTTATTAAGGCAAATATGACAATGTGCCAGTCATATCATGTTACTTTAAAATCAAAAGAAAATATTAATAAATTAGATTTTATATATTTTTATTGACCTGTAAATTAAACAATTCTAATTTTAATTTTAATAAGTCATTAATGGCAAATATGACTATATGTCATTCATCATGTTTTACTTTAAAATCAAAAGATAATAATAAAGAATTAGATATTATATATTTTTATAATTTTTATTTAATTGGTTAAATAAGGGCAAATATGTCAATGTGCCAGTCATATCGTATTTTACTCAAAAATCTAAAGAAAATAATAAGAAATGAAATATTATATTACATTTTTATTGATATGTAAATGACACAACTCTAATTTTGATTTAAATGCTCATTAAGGGTGAAAATGACAATAAGCCAGTCATATCATATTTTACTCTAAAATCAAAAGAAAATATTAATAAATTAGATTTTATATATTTTTATTGACCTGTAAATTACACAACTCTAATTTTAATTTTAATAAGTCATTAATGGCAAATATGACAATATGCAATTCATCATGTTTTACTCTAAAATCAAAAGATAATAATAAGAAATTAGATATTATGTATTTAAAAAAAAAAAAATTAATTGGTTAAATAAGGGCAAATATGACAATGTGTCAGCCATATCGTATTTTACTCAAAAATCTAAAGAAAATAATAAGAAATTAGATATTATATTATTTTTTTTATTGACATGTAAATGACACAACTGTAATTTCGATTTAATTGGTCATGAGGGGTGAATATGACAATATGCCAGTCATATCATATTTTACTCTAAAATCAAAAGAAAATATTTAGAAATTAGACATTATATTGTTATATATTGTGTAACAAATTATTTTTGTGTGACAAATGTGACAAGGTGCTGGTCATATTGTATTTTATGCTCAAAAGAAATAATCAAAAGAAAATAAAAAATGATATAAGAAAATAAGATATAAGAAAAATGACATATTACTGGTATATGCCACTTATTTATTTATTTATTTATTTATTTGACGATTATATTGGCATGACAGTTAAGCACATTCACCCCCAATATCTCTTACTGTAATGTGTAAAAATATACATTACTGTAATACAGCGATTAAAAATCTCCTTAATGGACAGAATTATGTTTTTATTAAAATTGAAAAAAAAAAAAAAATATATATATATATATATATATATTACAGTTAGAAGCATGATATTTTGCACACTACTGAATTGGAAATGAATACGATATTAGATGACATTTTTATTTTGAACAAAACCAACACCGTTTCCACACGCAGTGTACCATGATCAATTATTTGAGAAAATCAAATACCTTGACCAATCACACTCTCTCTCGTCGTTTTCATTTGCGGAACAGCTGTTTAGCATGCATCGTGTGAAATCAGTTCTATTCTCTCTCCTCTGAATTGCATCAGACCTGCTAGTTGAAATCTCTTTGTGTAATATATTATGTCTGCCAATAGATCTTGGATAAGGGGCTCCCAAACAATCACCTTCCAATTACCTCCCCTCATTGATTAGAGCATTAGCCCGCCATGGCACACACATACGCACACACTCTGTGAATACATTAGCCCAAACTGAGTGAGATGTAAAGGTCAGACAAAATGAGAGAGAGCGAGTGACAGAGAGAGAGAGGGAGAGCGGGAGATGAGGTGGAGAATGATAAATGATGTGTGATTCCAGCCACAGCTTCTATAAAAAGCAGCCGGGCAGGACCGAGAGAGAAAAAAGGCAAAATCTTTCTCTTGTCTTTCGTTTCATGGAACGTTTCCTAATTCCTCTATGGGAATTATACACTGCTACATACCGAGCGTCCCTTGCACGTTAGCAGTTCAGAGTTATAGAAACTGAAAATCTATCTCTCGTGTGTTGATAAAAGCAGCCTGCCAGCATCTAAACATCTAAATCGAATCTCACAAGAGAACGCGAGCATGTGTTACAGGTATATATGTGTCTGTGTGTGTGTATGAAAGAGAACTCATAAATGGTAATTTCCTCCACATTGACTCTGGGCATGGTCTATGGCCTTGCTAATTGGATCTTACAGTCTGGTCTACCCTGAGGCAGTGTGTATGAGTGTGTGTGTGTGTGTGGCAGCTGGCAGGTGGTATAACAGGCAACCTCAGGGCAGGATATGGTGCTCTCTCCCTTACACGTTTCCACTGATTACACACACACAAACACACACTGGGAGTCATTCTGAATGAACAAAAAACTGTATAATCAAATCTGTCCAGTTCCAAATTAAAAACATACAGTAGAAGCCGGCACTTTTATGAATCTTTTATGAGGGCAAGGCATGCCGTTACGCAGCATGACACATCCGTTCATAGTTTGTGATTATTCTCATGCGTAGCCCATTTCCCCACATCTTTCTTCTTGTGCCATGGGGTGCCAGGTTGTCATGCCCAGTCAAAGTCAAGGTCATACAGATAGCAGGCTGTGCTCTCAACGTTAGCTGGAAACGAAACGATAATGTTTCTTGTGATGACGCAGATGCTAATGGGGTTTTGTTCTGCGTGGGTTCTGTTTTTCTCTGCATCTCTGTAGTTTAGAGGCAAAGACTTCATTTGTCCTGCCAAACATTGAAAAATGCAAACAGGATGGCTAATATGTTCGAAGGCTGATGTTTGGGGGTGTTATGTAATGTGGACGACCTCAAATGAGTATGTCTGATTAATTCCGTGTGCTGTGTAAAATATACGCTGCACAAATATACACTCACATTGTTCTGCGTGGCGAACACCTGCTTTTGAAGCACAATGTCTTTTCCTGTTTTTTATTACGCTCTTATGTGCTAATTACGCCTACAAATCAAAGTGTTGACAGTTTCGCACTCCACAATGAGCTCAGCTGAAACCTAACACACAGGCCATGTACACACTGCAAAGTTTTGGGAGTGACAACCACATTTAAATGCGGGAATAAATACCCTAAATTATTATTCCATGTGTGTATGGAATGCAGGATTCACTCCAAGTTGACGCAGTGATAACTCACTAGCAACATTACTGCATTACCAACTAGCTGCGATTGTCACTGCCTGAATGTTTCGGCAGTGACTTGGGTTGAAGAATGTGGTTTGCACTCACAGTCATTCACAGTCACAGTCATTATGGAAAGGTTAAATGTAAAGTAAATTTCAGCTAAATTTTAAGCATTCAGTCACTCACATGAAATCTAAATAACATAAAACTATATAACATACAAATTTAAATGAATGCTTTATTTTTTAAACTCTTTTCCCCGAATTTTCCGTTTTTTAAGAGACAACACTTCTCCGCCAAACACAGAATTTTCCATGTTTTCACTTATATATGCTAGGAGGCGCTATTACGCATATTATGTAAGCATATGCATTTGAAAAATAATGCAATCATCAACAGCATATAAATGAAAACTGCCTAATGTTACTGAGTGAAATGTCAATCCAGGAAGTGGTAAAGGACTGAGAAACATCTATGCTTTGATCATCATACTAATTATGATTCAGATGTAGTCTTTGATAAAAACGTGATTTTCTTAGCTTACCTACATTCAAGTGTTGATAAAAAAAAAGAATGCTTGAAGCTAGATTAAAACAGAATTTTTTTTGTTTAAAAGTGGTTCTTAGTTTTGATGTATAGAGGGTTTTTTCACAACGTGTCATCAGTCGGTCATATTGACGGCACTGAATGTAAACAATGCCAGTGGACCGAAAGTAGCTCGCAAATTTTGCTGATCATTGCTGCTGAAAATGGTCAATTATTTTCATGTTTTGGGCTTAACTAATCAGTCAGACCGGGGAAAACATGTGGAGTATTATAGAATACCAAAAGTTATTACAAATCAAGAAGAAAAGTGCAAAGTGCTTCCACATGTTTTTTTTTCCGTGTTTTCGACAGCGTAAATTAGCAGAACAATATATTCAGTAGTACATTAACTGTTCAATTCATGCTGTTGTTTACATCCGAGTATCTCCAATATGGCCGCGTATTCGGGTAACTGACCAAACCGTGACATAAGTGCAAACCCTCTATTGTATTTTCAGATATACTTATAACAAAATATTCTGGGGGCCATAAAATTCTTGTGAAAATGCTGGCAGTGGCTGGCAACTTTTTAAAAATGCTGGTTGGTAAAGAGTTAATATAAGTTTTCATTTTCATATTTTCAGCTTTCATTTTAATTTTAGTTTAAGTTTTAGCCATTTTGTTATGTTTTTTTGTCATTTTTTATTAATTTTCATTTTCTTTGTATTTCTATTATTTTATTTTCTATGTTATTGTGTGTGTACTGTGTGTAATTATTATGTATATATAAATACAAACACATTCATGTATATATTTAAGAAATATTTACAAGTATATGTATTTATTATAATTTTTATAAATTAAAATATTTGTACATAACACATTTCTCTTAAATACATACATTAATTTGTGTGTATGTATATATACATAATAATTACACACAGTACACACACATATATTAGGCATACTCAAACTTTTATTTTGTATGCAATTAATTGCGATTAATCGTTTGACAGCCCTCATTTCTATTTGCTTTATTTTTTCAAAATTTTAGCATTTTCGATTTTAGCATTTTTATTTCAGTTAAATGCCAATAAATCATTTCCTATTTTTATGTACCTTTTTTTAAGTTTAAGTTTCCCATCTAATATGCCTAATATTAACTAAGGGCACGTACACACTACATGTTTCAGGAGTGACAAACGCATTTAAATGCGGGAGTGAGTCCCTTAAATTATCGTTTCATGTGTGTATACGGAACACCATAAGAATTTAGCCATTTGGTATTTAGCATCTTTTGGCTAAAGACTCTTTTTGTTCACCGATTTTAGCTAAACTACCGCTGTTAGATGTGCTGTTTTGTTTATGCTCAGGAAGCTGCTTTAGAGAGCACTGTCTTGCAGTCTTGCCATGTCCTCATATTTACAAGCGTTTTTAGGCATGTTGTTTGGTCATAGCTCATAAAGCTAGGCAGTTTATGGAGTTAATAAAGTGGTCTGTTGCAGATATGGGATATATATATATATATATATATATTTAGTGTTATAAAACATAAAGCATTTGGGTGTTTTAGTGTTTTTTGTGCTTGTCCTCGTTTGTGTGTTTTTTTCTATGAAGATCTGGCAACATTGACACTTAAACAGAGGACTTGGGAGCGCAACTAGCCCAGTGTCAAATTGTGCTAAGGTTAATACTTCTTTCACTGTTATTTTCTTTCATCTAACATACAGATGAAGACACATTTCTAATGCACATTTAAATATGTCCCTAACAACTAGTTGTTCAGATCAGCTTCGTACACACTGCGTAGAATTTCTGTAAAAGCAGTTGTCACTACCTGTATTTTTCAGGAGTTAATGTTGTTGTCGAATACGGTTGTCACTCCTGTATTTTAGTGAATTATCTGTGTACAGAATGCAATTAAGGAGTAAAAGGTGAACTGACAACCGTTTAGCTGCAGTGTACTTGGCCTAAAACATTTTTTTCACCTTCAGTTAACAATAACAAGACTTATATGTGATGGCCTCCCACCATTAGTATTCAACAGCCAACAATATGATTCTTTTATATAAATAGAACAAATTACATAAAATAGTTTCTTTCTGCTTGAGAAATCTCAACAAGCTTGAATAAACTAATTATGTAAGAAAGCTGAGAGCAGACACTGTCTCCTTTCAAAACTTAAATGGCATAATTTCCTTTTCATTTTGCTCTTTAATAATAAATAATATAAAATAATATTATTTACCTCCCAATTTTTTTTAATTAATAAGCAGTCTGACAAGATTAATCAAAATTCACAGACACAGTTTAATTCAATGAAACTAAAACCTGATTTAATTTCATATAAATGTGGCCGATCCAGTGTGAATGGGCAAACCAATATACAGTTTATTGTAGCAATTCTGTCATTAATTACTCACCCTCATGTCGTTCCAAAGCCGTAAGGCCTTCAAAACACAAATGAAGATATTTTTTATGAAATCCAAGAGTTTTCTGACCCTCCATAGACAGCAATGCAACAATCACGTACCAAGGACATCGTTAAAATAGTTCATGCGGTTCAACCTTTATTTTATGAAGCCACGAGAATACTTTTTGTGCGCAAAGAAAACAAAATAACGACTTCATTCAACAATTTCTTCTCTTCCTTGTCTTCGCCGTGAGTTCAGCGTCAGAAAGCTCTCTTTTTATTCTTTAAAAAATCATTTGTGTACCAAAGAACGAAGGTCTTACGGGTTTGAACCGACACGAGGGTGAGTACTTTATTTGATTTTATTTTTAGAGTGAATTTATTTTCTATGACTGGCTACACGCAAATAAAAATACACATCATTTTTTAAATATTCAAAGAAACATTTTTATTCTAATAGGTTTATAATTTCACCAAACACTGCGGACACAAATGGTCCTCCGTGATGGAATGACTCATTTAGCTGCAGTGTGTACGTAGCCATACACTGACACACACACACACAGACACGCACATATTAATACAACCCGTGAGACAACAATAGAGTACAAAGCATGTGAATGTATCTCTGTACCTGAGGCCCATAATCTTGTAGGCATCAGGCAGATAGCAGCGAGTGTTCTCCATTTGAGCGGGGTCCGAGTCACAGATCTTGTCATCTGTGCGCCCGTAATTGGCGCTCTCGATCATAATGACATCGGTGCCCGGGCAGCGCAGTTCGATAGGATAACCCTCACATGACAGCTCTCGACGCACCACAGCCATCGGCACTGGAGCACGACTTAAAACTGCAAAAGAAACAGACAGAGAGAGAAAAATATTACATTGAACAAACTACGAAACAAATTTAAACACAACATCTTTCATCCTTCATTCACACACTCTCTCTCTCAAACATAAAATAATCCAGTTTAGTAGTGTGTTAGAGAGACGGCATGTAGTTATTGTGAGGAGAACTATTCTTCATTATACAATAGAAAGATCTCATATGTGCACCCCAAAGTCACATCTATCTAGTTATCATGTCCTCAGTAATAACCTTTCTTTAAATTACACACACACACGCAGACAGTTAAATCAAAAATTACATTCTTTACGCCACCCCTTTCCTGTTACCGTAGCAACAAACTCCTTTCCCCGCATGACGTATAGCCATAGACAAACACCAACACAATAAACTGCGTTCTAATGCGTACACAGACACAGACAGAAACAGACACACTCACACACTCGCTCTTATGAAATTAATCTCAGGGATGTGAATGACACTTGACTGTGTGCACGAGTTAATTTCATATTCTGCTGCTGCCTCCGATTAGCATACATACTGACAGCAGAGACGCCACATCATCATCCAATCAGGATCCAGGATTTAACCGTCGCCATCGCAATCGTTTCCATTGAGATTTAACAACACACACACATGCACGCACACACGCATAAGCGCCATTCTGCTTCTAAAAGAAAGCAAAGGCCAGCAGAAATGACTGTGCATGAGTGTGTGGGCAGGGCTGATGTATAGAAGTGAAATGGCTTATGGGTATAATGTAGGTTATTGGTTTAAATAGAATTGAGTGGAGGCAGGAAGGCTGCTGTCGAGGTGGAACTGTGTTTTAGCGCCCTTGAGACTGGTGGAAGGTGAGTGCCAGAGAAAAGAGGCAATCGATGACAGTGAGAAAAAAAGGAGAGCGGCTGAATGAATGTGTGTGTTGCAGAGATACAGAGAACGTCGATGAGGGAGCGCTTGTGTCTTGATGTTTTTAAACCGTTCCCCCAATGACCAGTCCCCCAGTGTCCTCTGAGCTCAAACGGTTACGCTAAAGGTCCCCTTGAGGGACCGACTGGCGCACATGGGGTCGCGCTCACATGTGGCGCACACACACGAAGCGTCTAGACGTCTGCATCTATGCTTATTGATCTGTCAGATCCCGTTACATCTGCACTCTATCTCACGCACTTCTAACAGGTTCACACACAATTTTTATAGTTATGGATCGGGCCATAAAATGGCTCGTTCACTGGAAAATAATCCAGCTATATTTCATATTTCACTATGGTGTTTGGCAAAAAGCAGCCATCTATTAAAAGGCTTTGGAGTTGTTTTTGTTTGTGTGTTTCGAATTTCTCTCCCCCATACGCGCGCGAGCGCGTTTCTGCGTATGTGTGAATGTTTTGATCATAACGGATGTGCAGTGGTTGTGAAATTCAGTGATTGCTCATGAATCATTTATTGCTGCGAGAGGAGATGTCTCAATTAATAGTTTCCAAAACTTTTAATAAGACGCAAAAACTTTGTGGAATTTTCACTGAAGATTTGAGAGCTGCGCGCTTCGCTCTCATTTGGCTCGTCTTCATCTGACAGTCTGCACTTCAAGGTTGGGGGCCAACTAATCAAATAAAAGCAGTAAGACATCTCATTTATCCATCTCGGCGAAAACAACACAACAAGGAAATAATTGGCTTTTGTGTGCGTGTGTGCGTATTACCGAGCGTGGCGGGTGTGAAGAGGGCGAAGAAGAAAAGTAGGCGTGTGGACCACATGACCGCCGATGACCCTGATGACCTCTGCACTGACTCGCTGAAGATGCGTCTCACATTAGCCATGGAGTTCCTCTCTGATGCGCACACCTAAAGCAGGAAGGACAAACACAGAGCAAGCGAAGAGAATGTTAATGTTACAGCTAAAGGTCACTTTTGTTGCACACAGTGTTACGATTCAAAAACAACAGGAAATC
The DNA here is from genome assembly GCA_019740295.1 of Labeo calbasu. Taxonomy (NCBI): domain Eukaryota; kingdom Metazoa; phylum Chordata; class Actinopteri; order Cypriniformes; family Cyprinidae; genus Labeo; species Labeo calbasu. Next base: position 10,375 of record JAHKKF010499778.1, read on the forward strand.
AAAAACGACGCTGTTTATTTTCTCATTAAATGTCGCTGGGGTGCTTGCGCAAGGTGCATCCTTGCACATTAGTCAAAAATATATTTATTTCCATAATCAAACAGTAATAACTTGCTTTTTTTCCAAACCAACTGAGTACATTCAGAACAGGATGTGTTCTTGTACTCAAAGACAGCTAGAAAACAGAACGCAAAGATCTCCAGCAACATCAAGGATGACCTACTTTTGACTTCATATGCGGCACTCGTGGTCCGAAATACTTCTGGTTGCATGTGTGCGTAGTCCAACAATCAAAAATACTACAGATAAACACAAAAACCTCCGACAAAGGACTATGGAATACGTTCTGTGCGACATGTTAAATGAGTTGTGAATGCTGTCTTTAACCGTGAGATGTTTTTTTAAGGTTAGTTAAGCATAATATTTTTCATTAATAACAAATCAGCTCAAAAGCAGAGAAAATGATACAGCTGAACCCAGATGTAATGATCTGTCATATCTCTTGACAACCTAGCTGGTCTCTGAATCATGTCTGTGTAATGAAGTCAATGACAGTGAAAAACAAATCCATAATATTTAATAGAGATTATTGATTGTTGTGTGTGTGTTTGACCATGCAAGCAGTTAATCATTCGACAAAAAAAGCATGAGCGTGTGGGTGTTTCCTGTAACTTCAGGCACTTTTATGCTCCTAGAGTTTGAAAGTAGTTTAACTTTTCGAGATTTAAACTTGTTGTTTATATAAAAGTCGCATTCAAAGTGTCTTGAAATCGAATCATTTGTTTCAGCTATTTAAATGCCTTATATCTGTACCAGTTTTGTTTTACTCTTGCTGTAGACGTTCAATCTTAAAGGAGAAGAAATTATGTTTTTTGAGGAAAACATTTCA
>JAHKKF010499781.1:0-16338 GCA_019740295.1 Labeo calbasu
ATAGCAGTCCATTATATGGAGAAAAATGCTGAAATGTTTTACTCAAAAAACGACTGAAGATAGAAAGACATGAACATCTTGGATGACAAGGGGGTGAGTACATTATATGTGAATCTTTGTTTTGGAAGTGGACTTCTCCTTTAAGGTTTTTGAGGAGAACATTCCAAGATTTTTCTCCATATAGTTGACTTCAATGGGAGCCAACGGGTTGAAGGTCCAAACTGCAGATTCAGTGCAGCTTTAGAGGGCTCTACACAATCATAGCCGAAGAATAAAGATCTTGTCTAGCAAAACGATTGGTCTTCTAAAAAAAATAAATAAAATTTATGTAATTTTATCACAAACGCTCATCTTGCACTAGCTCTGCAATGCACGTCCATGACTTCACGCATTATGTAATCACGTTGGAAAGGTCACAAGTGGTTAGTTGGTTACTGGTAGGAAAACTCATTTTGACTCGTTTGACTTTCTTTGCACGTTCGCTTTGTAAACACTGGCTCGGTGACCTTTCCAATGTGATTACGTAATGCACAAAGTCAAGTTAGTGCAAGACGAGCATTTGTGGTTAAAAAGTATATAAATTTTTTCAAGAAAATGGCAGATCGATTTGCTAGACAAGACCCTTATTCCTCAGCTGGGTGTAGAGCCCTTTTAAGCTGCACTGAAACTGCAATTTGGACCTTCAACCTGTTGGTTCCCATTTAAGTCCACAATATGGAGAAAAATTCTGGAATGTTTTTCTCAAAAACCTGATTTCTTTTCAACTGAAGAAAGAAAGACATGAACATCTTGGATGAATGGCAGGGGGAGTAAATTACCATGAAATGTTTATTCTGGAAGAGAACTAATCCTTTAAATGTCTTTTGATTCCTCCCAGTCCAGAAATACCAATTATTAAATATTCATTTTTACGTTTTATGACTTTCTGACATCAAGCAGATGAATAAATAAACACAACAGTCCACATTTTCATTTTTGTGTGAACTATCCCTTTAAAGGTACAGCGTTAAACAAAAAAACAAAAAAGAAAAGAACAAAGACGGTTGACCATGATCAAGAATTTTATTCTATTTTATTTTCACAATTATTTACTCTTTTTAATTTAATTATTTATTTTTTTTAATTTTTAATCATTTCTATTTCTGTTTTTGGCCATTAAAAAGGTCTGTTTAATTCTAAGAGAGAAGGTTTCGTTTTTGAACAAGAAACCCTGATTAAGATTAAAAGTAAAAAATGTATAAATTGACCACTAAGTGTGTAAGACTTGAGGGAAAGATGAAAGAGGAAAAACGATGATTAGATAAGTATAACTCTCTTCAGGTCATATAAATGTGTTCATTTTGTACACTTCTTTGAGGCTTCAGTTTTAATATCAGCATCATTCATGCTGCATTTCTGCCAACATCTAATAACCCAGCACACCCCAACCTCTTTAATCACACACACACACAGAATTCCAAATAACACACTACTGATTAAATGGACTTTCCCCTATGCCAGCCAGGGTCATTATAGTAAAGACTGTGGACACACACTTTTCCAGTATTAACATAGACATGCATGTGCGCACACATCTACACACTATTACTTATATGTAAATACATGCACACACCAACGGCATACACATAAATCTACAATCGCTTGGATCAATGCTTTCCACTTTCTTTTAACCTACTCTTCTTTCTCACCCTACCAGTAAAGCATTGCGGTTTAATTCACTCACAATGATTGCTGTTTATTAACATTTATTAACTTAAGTTGAGCAGCCGTATTAAGATTAAGTACTAACAAATGGAGACAGAGTGACTCTCTGTTACTGTCTTAGCCCATTACGTCTCTTTCTCTCTTGCTCGCTTTCTCTTTTATGTCAGTGGAATAAACAGTCTGTTGGCAGCATGTGTGTGTGTGTGTGTAAATATACTCATTTATGTGTTTTGGGCGCAGAAGGAAATGCCCCATTAGGACACACCCTGACAGACAGTGCCACCACAGCCCTGATATTAATAATTACGGGAAGAGAAGGAACACACACACAGACACACATATATGCACATACACACACGCGCAATGACTCGAGGGATTTCACTACAGTAAGTCTCTTTAGTTACTCTACACTGGCTTTGACCATGAACTCTTACACAAGATTGGTCATAAAAACATATGTTGAGGATAGTCAGTGCATTTACTAAAGCAGCATGTTGCTAAAAGTATACGTAGCAAGCACTTTTCTTTTATTTATTTATTGTTATTATGTATATATCATGAAGAGCACATATATAGCATTGTTGTATTCGTATTAATAGTGTTATCTTTAATTGAAAATATATACATATTGATGACGTATTAAAATATGAAATTATACACTTTAAAAAATGCTGGGTGAAATATAGACAAACCCAGCGGTTGGTAAATGTTTAACCCAGCCTTCTGGGTAGTTTTATTTGACTCAACTATTGCTTACAATTAAATTTTTTTGCTTAAATTAAGCCAAAATAGGATGGAAATTAACATTATGAATATGTCCAATAAATGAACATTTATCAATACGGTGAATAAATAATAATTAAAAAGTAAAACATTTTTTAAATTGCGTATTAATAAATTTTCACCTTTTTTATTATTGCTGATGCCTCCAGTAATTATTAATTTACAACCTATTTTGAGTTCATATTAAGCCAGCCATATGGTAATTTTTAAACAATGGTTGAGTTAAATAAAACTACCCAGCGGGTTGGGTTAAACACGTAAGCCAACCACTGAGTCAAAACACAGTTTTTTAAGAGGGTAATATACATATAATATAAACTTTTTTTATTTTTATTCTATGTTTTTTTTTGTCTTGTTTTAATGTAATGTAATATTTTTGTGCTTTTTGACAATTTTATTAACAATAAATGTAAACTCTCCAACATATCTAAATCTTATTATATATTTTGATTCAGTACATATCATACAGAGTATCTATATAGCATTTTTATATTTATTAGTTATAATATTAAAATAATATAAATATAATATTAAATATATAAAGTATTATATAAACAGAAATTACAGAAATATTACAATAAATATTTTATACTATTGACTTGACAGATTAACATGTCTAACATAATTAAAAATAATACAAATACAATAAAACAGATACATAAATTACAAAATATAGTGCTGTCAGCACAAAAGTGCCACACATGAGCATGTATATGGCTGTGCATTTGTGTCCTTTTTGCTGTTTTTTTTTTTTTTGTGTGTTGTAGTAGTAGTAGTAGTAGTAGCAGTAATGGTAGTAATGAGGGACCCTCCTCAGATCAAAATACCCAGCAGCCCCCTCGGCTCCAGCCCGCCTGCCACCACAGCACATGCATCCCAGCTGCATATGCAGACATGAGCATGTTAATTAACGAACACATGCAGCACATACATGTATACAGTTTATTTAGCAGACACCACCTCAGTGTGACCAATAGAAAACACTGATGTATTTACTTCACCCTTATAAGATCATCAAACATGACTCAAAATTCCAGCACAAGTCCTTCTCTGGTTTTAACCATGAAATCCCTTAACATTCACGTGTCAAACAAAATAAAGCATGTGATTTATGTGCTCTCAGAAGACAAGGAATGGTGTACACATGGATATCCTGTTGAAAAGACCTGCACTGCAGAATATTACATTGGTGTTGCACTTAAGCCAAAGCTTTTTTTTGGAAAAAAATTGCTTTGTATAAAATTAAAAGTGTATCTTGTACCCTTTTAGAACTTTCTGTTCATGGTAAATAATAAGCTTATTTTTTGTGTGTGTGTGTCTCAGAATGGTGGGAAACTTTTTGCTGAGCCTATAAAGTCTAACGGTTTGAAACAACCCATTGACAGGTCCATGTGACCCCCTGGGTGCAGCTCGCCCCACCTTAGGGATACACTCACACTAACGCACACTAGATGGCTGACCCGATCCCACGTCGTCTTCACGCTATTTCAGCAATGCGTGTGTATGGTCTTAAGTGCCTCCCTTTGCTCATTTGGCAAGACGTTTCTTATGAATAATTTCTCCTTTGTTTTTGCTAAATTGGATGCTGCAGTGTGCACTGGAGTGCCCTCTAGACCTTGCCGTGTGGATTGGGACCCTGATTGAGTGCTCGGGTAGGAGTAAGATAATTGTAAGATAAAGTTTAAAATAAAAAAAACAGTCACAATTTAACATTACATTGAGAGATGTCACATTCACTAGAAGACATAATGTCAATTTTGAAATCAAATTAAATGAACTTTTTTTTCTGAGTAAATTTCTTTTAAGTTTGTGGATTGCCTTAAGTCTTTTCTCAAACAAATCTCAAAACACATGCGAACACACACGCATGCACATACATGACTCACCCATTCCTGAGGTATTGCAATGTGGCGAAGAAAAATTATGATGCACATGATAATTGGAGAAGGTGAAGTCATGCACAAGCAAACCAACAGGAAAGTGTCTTTCTCATCATTACATATTTATCTGCCTGTTAATGGCGTCTCCAGTGGCAACACATCCCCCCCTTAATCCTGCCTCTGTCCCCACGAGGACCGGTCCTCATTAAGAATCAACTGAATTTTTTATGTTCTATAATTCTTTTATACTTCTTCGCCATAATTTGCCTTGATTTGTGTTTAAAGGGGAAAAAAAAGATACTTTCGCTTAATGCAATGAACTCACAGACCCGTCCCCGCCTGGAATTAGAAAAGGAAGCAATGGAGAGGAATATTGAAAAAAAAAAAAGAAAGGCGTGCAGGGAAAAATGGCCCAGTGTCCAAATGTGACTCCTGTGGTTGAGAAGACGTTGTTTAAAAACTGAGTAGGTGAATGAATTGGATGGTGGAGGAAATCGGAGGTTGGCTTTATAGCTAAAGCAGGGTTTCTAGATGGAGTCACTCCTCTGGCTTGGCAGAAAAGCTCTTCATTAACGTCCACTATTAGAGCACAGGCATCTTAGACTCTTGAATGGGCTGCTCACTCCCTCTCTGAATTTAAAAAATATCTGATAGGATGCCAAAACAACGGTATGTGCGCAAAGTCGTTATTTAAAGTTTATGTCGTGCGTTTTGGATCGCGCTGTATATATGACTTTGGAACTTACCTAAATTGTTCCCAGAATTTCATAAAATAATATACACAACAAGCAAACATATACAGGACGAGTGGCTTCGCGAATGTGTGTGTGTGTGGTCTCTTTAGCTAAGCTAACGGGTATTCGGCGCTGTTATGCCTTGTGGTCAATCTAATTATTCACCATCTTCAAACTTCTTTGACATTTCTTTTTCTCGTCCTTTCTTGTGGCCTCTGTTTGTTTCTCTGAGACATGGAAAGTAATACATTATGGAGAAACAGAGAAGAAAAAGAACAAACCTACACACTTCCTGTAAAGCGCCAGCCCAAAACAGCCCCCACAAGTGAAATCGGAGCAATTTCATGGTCTGGCCTGCCCTCAATATTATTTAAAAAATACCCTGTTATTATTTAGGGAATAGAGAGAGAGCAGGAGAGAGACAGAGAGAGAGGCGCATGACTATTATCTTTATGTAGGTCCTTTAATTTTAATGCACCGCAGATTTATAGCTTAGCATTCCAGTGTGGAGGCACTGGGCACCCCACCCTGGTCATAAACTCAGCAGGACAGCGCCACAGACTTCGATAGCTCAGCTGTGACACACTGCACCTTCTCTTGTATCGGCGCTCGCCAGAAACCTCGTTTTCCCTCTTACTAAATATCTGCTATTTACTCCTAATCCTATTTTACCACTATCCCCCCTGTCCCCCTTCCCTGCTTCTCCCTATTCTTGTTTTGGCGCTCACACCAGAAGAAAACAGCAGATTTATTGAGAAACATATAAGGGGCTGAGAACCTCTGTAAAAACAATAGCGTAGCTCTGTTAGTCTTGTTGGAAAATGCTAATGATTACACTGCATTTGTACAAGACAATAGCACATGCGAACAATTCCACATCTCATGTCAAAGTCAAACGTGTCATTTTTGCATTACTTTCACTGTTAAATTTAGCAGTCACTAGTCTGTGCTAACGGGTGGAATTTATCCCTGTCAAAATGACAGATGAAACCAACTTGCCACTATACTTCAAATGGTTGTTTCAAAACACATCTCCTCATAACGGATTCTTTTGATGTAATTTATTTTGGTTTTGCTGTGTATTTGTTCAGCGTCTTCCTCTGTTGAATTTCATGCGGTTGATGCGTCAGCTCAAGATGCTGTTAGTCGCCTTGATGGTCTCAAAACATGATGCAATGACAAGATATTTAATCTTGTGGAATTATGTGTACAATATACATAGTTAAACAATCATAGCCTGGAGCAGTCTGGTTGGATTTTTACCAGAGTTGATCACATACTCAAGTGCACAGAGGACATTAACTCCAAGAGACATTCATTGAAAGGACACTTTGAACTTTTAAAGGGTTAGTTCACCCAAAAATGAAAATTCTGTCATTAATTACTCACCCTCATGTTATTCCAAAACCGTAAGAATTTCTTTCATCTTTAGAAAACACAGCTCTCGGACCCTCCCATAGACAGCAAGGGTACTTCCACGTTCAAGACCGAGAAAAGTACCAGTATGATCGACAAAGTAGTCCATGTGACATCAGTGGTTCAACTGTAATTTTACAAAGCTACCAGAATACTTTTTTGTGACCATGTGACCACTGATGTCACATGGACTACTTTGTCGATCATCTTAGTACTTTTCTGGGCCTTGACTGTGGTAGTATCCTTGCTGTCTATGGGAGGGTCAGAGAGCTCTCGGACTTCATCAAAAATATCTTAAAATATGAAAGAAGGTCTTACGGGTTTGCAACAACATGGTGGTGAGTAATTAATTAATTAAACTATCCCTTCAAGCAGTTACTCCAGTTATTCCATACTGCTGATGCTCGTTTAGAAGTTTAGGTAAGAGATCACTCTGGCCCAACTAATAACTCTTCAACTTTCTCACCAGGCACTGCACAGACAGCCCATGCAGCCACTGAAGGACCACTCTCCCATCCGAGAAGAACCTGTTCCCAGTTCTGGAGCCGAAGAGAACCACCAGGCTAACGCATGTTCGGGCAACAGCGGAGGGGTTAGCAGCGTCACAAAAAAGCCTCGCTCCCGCACCAAGATCTCACTGGAGGCTCTAGGCATCTTACAGAGCTTTATCCAAGATGTGGGCCTCTACCCTGACCAGGAAGCAATCCACACCCTTTCAGCCCAGTTAGATCTGCCCAAACACACCATCGTTAAGTTCTTCCAGAACCAGCGTTATCACGTGAAGCATCACGGCCGGCTGAAGGAGCTCGGATCCGAGGGCGGCGGCGTCGACGTAGCCGAATATCGCGACGAGGAGCTGCTCTCCAGTTCAGAGGATGCGGAATCCAGTGAAGATGGCCACGAGGAGATCTACAGCGGGCATGAAAGCGCACCAGCCGGAGCAGCCAATTCTGTCTCAACTCCAGTTGTTTCTTCAGGCCAGGATGAGAATAAAGACAAAGGCCTGCCTCTGGGATCAGCCAGACCCAGCTCCCTGCCACCGTGCGGTTCATCCCCAAGTCCCCGAGATCAAGCAGAATATCAGAGATAAAACAGTCTCAAAAAAGACTTTACTGTAGGTGGGGAAAAGGCAAGGAGTGAGCACTTACAACTATTCTGTAGTGGAGAGAGAGGAGGAACTTACTGACAAAGACACAGTGTCCTCTGAGGACCTGTAAAAGGCAAACCAAACCAGATAAGATCTGCTTTTTGCTTAAGGTGACATGTAAAGTTTTGGTGTAGAAAAATGAGCTGTGATCTACTCCTGGCCTCATACCTCACAAGTTACTCACAGGGATGGCATGGTACGGAAGGAAAGAATTTGGTTTCTAGATATAAATCATCAAATTAAGGCAAGATAGCTGCCTCAACCCTCAAGATGTCACAAGCATTCAAACTCGCATGCTAAGAATGTCAAGAAGGCCAGTCTTACACCAAGTGTTTCATTTCTGATCTGAGAGCAGTGGGTCTCTCGCAAAATACCACTATCAATGCCCCCCTCCTTATCTCTACAGGGTTAAACTGGCAGGGACAGTGCTTTAGATGAGCCATCGATCTCCTATAGGACACCGACAACTTCACTCCCGTCCGATCAGGGAGCCTAGTGGGCGGCTGTGGCTGTCCTCATCTTCCCCTCCATGATGGGGCATTCTGGCGGTCGCCAACTGAGGGCCGTGCTTGACTGCTAAAGCAGTCGATTGGGTTGGAGGTACAGATGAGATCTTGGGTGTACACATCAGCCCAGCCCAGGAACCCTACTATAAACACATGTGGTGTGCTGAAAGGTCCACAGTTAGCCCAGTGGCGCTTTTGAAGACCACGCCATCCTTCCCACAACCAGCCACAAGCGTCATTCCAAGCAGTCCCACACGGTTCAAGAAATCACTCCTTTTCCCCCACCACCCATGCACACCCAATACAGACTGTGCACAACATCCCAATCCGTCACTCCTGTCCAGTGGTTGAGAAAGTTTGCTTTATACAGATATGTTTAGACCGTAGGTTTCGTTCCAGTCTTGCTCTCTCGACACTTAAAAGACTGACTGCTATGGACAGAAGGACACTGGTGAGGGTGCAGTCTGACTGCATCTGCCTCTGGCCTAGTGGAGAAGAGCGAAGCATTTCCAGCAACTGTGTGGAAGTGCGGTAGTCCTTCTCGCTTCCGTCACCTCCCACAGCTTTCTCTTTTACTGACTGATGCCCACAACGTCCTGATTTGACCACACTTACCCACACCCAACTCCACAGCACTATTTATTGCTATCTTCACCCTCAATTATTATTGTTGTTATTGTTATTATTGTTATTATGGTTGTTCTTGCTGTTATTTTTAGTTCTATTTTCATGGTCTAATATCAGCTTTGGCTTGCAGCAGATGTTTTGGTAAGGAGAGACGTTGTGAAAGAAAGAAACACTGCCAAAACATAGAGGAGCGAATTGGAAGCAGTTACTGAAGTTACTGAGTGAATCATGTGATATGTACTGCCAGTTCTATCAGCATTATGTACTTTTCCAAAGAGAACAGCACTTGGCAGATGAGATGTTGAATATTAAAACAATAGAAATAAGAGGAATCATTGGAATTTATATGATCTGTTTTGTGCATACGATGACAATCCTTCTTTTGAGCCAATCAGAACTCAGCAAGCATGAACTCTGCATTCTGATTGAAACTTTGATCAGCGTAACTTGAGGCAACATGGCCACCTGTTGCAAATCATCCATGACACCGTGGCAACACTTGGATCCAGGGTTCTGATTTGTTTTTTCAAGAATCAGCTGCTACTTGCTCTTTCACAGATAATAGACAAAATATTGTTGTAAACCTTATGCTAACCCTTAAACTATTTTTGTTTCAAACGAGTGATAATTGTGGTCTATGTCCATGTTTTGTCTTTTACAAATGGAAATGTTTTATTTAGAATCTTTAATGTGCAAAACGCTGATGTGGTTCTTGCAATTACTTTTAGCATCCATACCATCTTTCACACAGGCACAGCGTCCACACCTGCACACGCCTATGACGAATGCATTCCAGCAGAACGTTAATTAGAAATGGGGACACACACATTTTTCTCAGAAGAGATAGATGGCATACCAATCACAAGGATGAACTTCGCACTCTGATGTCGTTGATCATTTGTACCTGGTTACGATTTCATTGTGGTCATGCTGCATTTCTCACAAATATTCAAGTAAAGACCAGACTAAGGCATCAAGGACTAAAGCTCTCCTAGTAGTATACCTAGTAGCCGTTGACACCCAGTCAGCCTTAACTTCTCAGCTGCTCGCCTCTCCAGAGAGACTGAATTCTTCTAACCTTTTTCTGTCCAATTCACCCATCTGCATCATCGCCTCATTTCAGTTTCACTCTTGCTGTTTGCTCGATTGCTCCCTGGTCTGTATTTACCCAAATCGTAACTTTCTGCTCAATCATAGGCGATTTTACAGACCCTGTCCCCTAAAAACAAGCTAAAAAATCTGTGACTTGTCTTCACCGACAACAGTCTACAGTCTCTTTTAATGGTCATTAAAAATCTTCCACGGTTAGTTACATTTAAGTATCATCTTTCCGTCTAAGTGGTCAAAAACATTCACTTTGTATTTTAAATGGAACAAAAGTTGCTTATCATACATTGGAAAGAGCTACTGAATGACAATATACACAATCCCACACTTTGAAATCTTGGATACCTGCAGGTTTTGCAAAAGGTCTTTAATAACACGGTAGTGATTGCCTGCTTGATCTACACCTCACTTAAGCCTGTCAATCATCCGTCACTTTTGGAGGCCCGCACCGCCCCTTTCGTTACACTCCGAGCTTCTTCTCCAAATCCCGCCACCCTGCCGAGTCTAGATCAGCTGGAGACAAGCACTTCTGATGAGTCCGTCCCTATACACCTCCCAAATTACCCTCATAAATGATGAAAGCATGTGCTCGCATGTGTCTGTGTGTCCTAGACTGGTGTTTAACCTACCGTGGGGGTGGCTTACCACTCAGCGGGAGCGAACAACCACGCACTTCTTCTCCTCCATCACCTCCTCCTCTCCGTCTTTGTCGGAGTTAGTGGCGAGAGTGACGCCGAGGAGAAACAAAGAAGATTCCAAGAGTCCCTGATGAGCACTAGGTCAAGGTCACTGCCCAATTATCCATGTCTTTCATTTTCATTCTGTCTTTTCAGTTCTCTCTGTGCCATCCTCTCTGTTCCCTCATTTTCTCATTCACTAGGCGGGAAAGTAATCGTTGTCTCCCATGCTGTGGAGTCGAGGTTAAGTGGAGGTGATCATGTCTCCTTGTGGAGAGGCTAGTTCCTTGAGAGGCAGCAGACACCTGGAGAGACATGTCTGAGAAGTGTTGCGGTTAAGACAAAGGCTCGGTTTGACTTTTAGTTTAGTCATTTGTTTGGTATCTGGTCATCTACAAAACCACTGTAACATTAGGTTGACTTTTAAAGTTTTGAATGGAAAATCTGAAGGCCTCCAAGGCCACTTTCTGATATTTACACACGTTATTTAGACAATTAGACGGGGACGATCTGAACTTTAATTTTCCTGGTGTTTATCGCTTTGATATGAAACTTACAGGTACGCAAGAATGCCCTATACAAAAAAAAAAAAAAAGGATAATTTTCAATCCCCCATAAATTTCTGAGGAAAGATGTTCTTGCTCGTCTTGCTAATGCTTTCGTTTTATCATACAGTGCCTCTGAACTAAGCACAACGCTCCAGTTCTTTGCTTCGGAGATGACAAAATTAGACGATCTCATGATTTCCATCAGTTTTCATCATTTTTGTACTCATAAACGCCTACAATGTGAATCAGGATCGCCACTCCTGAATTGGTACTTTCCTTGTCAATCGAATGCATTGTCGTTATCACTAAGTGATAATTAACTTATGTGCATCATTTGGCTTCTTTGTTTGTATGACAATGTTTTGTTTTTTTGATTTTGTTTTTTCAAATGCTGTTGTTTAAATAAAGTGCATTCAAGGAAATGGAAGGATTGCATGTGGGTTTGTTCTACCTGCAGACTGTTGACTAAACTGGGTGGTCCGCAAGTCAAATTGCTTTATCCGTAGTACACATTACGGTCACAGAAGTTAAAAGAAAAGCGGTGACTAATGCGCAATGCTATGTTGTATTGAGCAGAGGGATAAGAAGTGGAGACAAATGAGTGGAAAGAAACAAAATACAGTTTCACTTGTACATTAAAGTAATCAAACAAACCATAATAGGAAAAATGTTACTGGAAATGACAATGTAGCTTTTCACGCTTATCCATTTAGGAGAATTTGAGTAAATAAATCACTTGATACTGCAATCTAGTGAGTAGTGAAAAATCTTCTGGCATATTGCTTCAGCGTCTATCTGAATCTGAAGCGCCTCTATAAATCAGACTTGAATACGTAAATTCCTTCGAATCGGGCATTATTCAAAATATCCATTTTGTCCCAACTGAAAACAAACCTGACTTTCATTTCAACACAATAAACAAGAAGTACACTGAGGGAAAGTTTCCTGCATCAATAATTCCACGCCTTATTGCATTTTACAACCTGATTGCTGCAGGCTTCTTTGCATTCATTCCATTGTGCGCTCTCTTGGGCTTATTGTGGGTTATGAAATGCACATTTGCATACAAGCGATAAACTTCCACTGGAGTTAACTCTGCTGAATTGCCTCAGCATATATGACCATTTTTGTTAGCATTTATTATTCTGTGGCAAGATAAGAATCGTGTTAATTATGTGACACCCCATCAGTCCCTTGACCGCACGTAGCCCTCGGTACTAAAGCCACCGCCGAGTCCTCTCTTCCTGGCCACCTGCCAGGCTTCCCTCCTTCCTATGGTTCCCTTCTCTCTAGAACAGCTTGCAGTGGTGTCCTCTGGTTTTCATTCCACACCAGCCCTCCAATCTCCTAAATTGAACTTATTATTCGCTCAATTGGCTTGCTTTAACCCTTTCTCCCCCTCCAGGTCCGGGCCTGTATGTCATTAGCCAGAGGATTTTTCGGTCGTAGCGAGAGCGTCGGGAGCTGGAGGGGTGTAGCTATAAACCCGTGGTCCCTGGCAGGATTTGCAGTTGCATCCGCTGGAAGGGAGTCAGCGCTCATTCTATGAGTGCAGCGGAGCCAGACCACCCAGAGAGGGATGTGTGGCCCAGTTTGTTTTCTGGCTGATGAGTTTTAGTCCCAGCTGATAGCTTTGGCGACCTGGATCTCTCTCTCTCTCTCTGCTCATTCATTCTCTGTCTCTTCCTTTTCTGACGTCAACAAAGATCTGTATGAAATATTTTAATGGCCGTCTGTGTGTACTCTTTATCACGTATCAATAGGACAGGGTTCTACAACTGTACGGATATCATTCAATGCCAAATGATAAGAATGTGAGTGCAGCCTTAGAGAGTGTCATATAAGTCTTCAGAAATGATGAGAAAACGAATCCAAGCTCCTGCTCTTTGAGATCATTTGCTTGAACTTTAGATTCCTTTTATTTACATCACCCAGTGGAACGAATGCTACTCATATTAGAGAAAAGTGAACGTATAGCTGAAGCCACTACAGCAAACACTGCCTTGTTTGTATGTTCTTCTGGTATGTAAAAATTCTAGTTATACATATATATATATCCTATATATATATTAGTGGCGTGCGGTGGTGTTTTAAAATGAGGCGGTTACTGTATACACTAAGTGCTAAATAGCTATAGATTCTAATTACACCTAGCAGGATTTTCTGCTAGTTATACTACTTATTGCAAATAGTGGCAATAATAACATATTGAGTGTAAATAATAAATTAAATTCAAATTAACTGGATGCCATTGCCATATTATTGGGACAATAAATCCCTCCCTACACCTACCTGATACTTTACATTTAACTTCTCGAATATTTCCTTCATTATTATTGGAAATACATGCCTTTCCGCAATGATATCTGATTTGAAAAGGCAGAAAAAAAAGTTTGGCGAAACTCGGATTTGAACCCAAGTCAGTCAAAACAACTTACACACATGCTCACGTACTTTACTATCTAGTCCACTGGAACTGTTACTACAAGACAGTCTTTTGTAATGCTTTGTAATCACACATTGGTGGATTTAGTGTAAATACTATCTCCCAACAAGATGGGCTATTTGCACATGTAAATAAACACGTTTTTTATTCGTGAACTGATGTTCAGCTGTTCTGTTTAATAGTCAACTTATTTTCGGGTTACCGTCATAAAAGTGGGAGAGTTGTTTACTTACTTTATAATTAGTCAATAATGCATCATTTTCTTCATTTAGACCGAGAGCTCGCACGAAAACAAGAGGACACGTTTCAAAAAAAGCCAGTATTGTCCACATTCAAGGCATCACGATTTCACCTTTTACTGCAGAAGCAGACAAGCGCCCTTGTTCAGGGTTGCCTGGTTTTCACAACAAAATCCTCCCAACTGCTACTCAAAACTAGCCTAAACATTAAACATTGCTTTATGGGAGGTAAAATACACGTTTTTTGGCAGGGTTCCCCAGGTAAAATTAGCATTCCAGGAGCTAAATATTACATTATTGGGGTCGCTTCAGCCTGCTTAAAGTACCCCAATTCTGCGGGAAAACCACAGACGTGACAACACTGCCCCTGTTGTTTGTGAACAGAAGCCGATAAGTCCATTTTAGCTAAACAGCGCACTGTATTCAGGTCAGGTGACAAGGCTGCCAGTCACTGAAAAGACGCGCTAGATGAGAGGAGTTTCGTCAAAACTGACTAAAAGTGATCGAGGACGGATACTTTTGACGAACTTGAGAAATCCATGAAAGGAAAATATGTTTGGTATTTAGTATAAATATTAAAAATATTTTTAACTGGAAATAAATATATTATTATTATGATAAGTATATTATTATACATTTACATATATTGTGTTTTTGTACTTAAGCATGTACTTAAGTGTTTTATTTACTTAAGCACGTTATTTTTGTTTTCTTTGCACACAAAAAACATTCTCATAGCTTCATAAAATTACTGTCTAACCACTAATGTCACAAGGACTATTTTAAAGATGTCCTTACTAGCTTTCTGGGCCTTGCATTGCTGTCTATGCAGGATTGCTCTCGGATTTCATCTAAAAATATCTTAATTTGTGTTCCGAAGATGAACGAAGGTTTTACGGGTATTAATTAATGACAGAAATTTCATTTTTGGGTGAAGTGTCCCTTTAAGTGGTCACTTCACGTGTCACTCAGCAATCTCTTCCTGCCTAGCGGTTATTGGACAGAGGGTCTGCGACATCTTACAGCTGATTTAGCCACTTGGATGAGCAATGAAATGCATTTTACAAATGAAAAATACTGAAATAAATGTCTATAAAACCTACAGTTCACTGTTTGGAGGGATCACAGCAGCGTCTTCAGTTTGACAGGTGAATATGATAATGAGATCAGGGCCTCTGGGTAAGTGGGCATCACTTGGGCATGAGCGAAGCACGCACCCCTGAATAAATATTGGCCCAGCAAAGCAGCATCTAAACTTTCTAACACTGTGCTGTCTGTTTGTAATTATCAAACCACAGAAGAAGTGCGTGTGAAGAAACTCAAGGGGCCCATGTGGCCAAGGGTTTTAAGCGGACACAATAAAAGGCATCATTGTTTCTGTGGGAAAGGTTTAGATGTCGCACTCCATGTGACGGAGAGCTGTGAGGTCGTGGCTGTATGCGGTTTCCCTGTGTTGCTTTGTGTTTACATCAATGTGTCTGCGAGCAGGTCTGTGTGTGGCCTTTTTGACAAATACTTTGATTCTGTTTGTTGTATCAGCCCTCGTTAATGCTTTTTAAATTGTGCCAGGGACTCGTATTTCCTGATTAAGTGACAAAAACATCCTGGAAAACAATAGTTTGCAACACTACGGGATTGCATGACATCAAATACGCATCTAGTCTCGCTTCGGCTCTGGAGATTTATGCACTTTTGATGGTGTGTGTCTTAGATGGGATGTGAGCGGTTAGACACAGAATGGAGGGTGATGGACAGAGAACAGATGAACTGAGATTGACAGCTCTCTGCCAGGGGAGAGGGGGCAGCTGCCAGGGCACTGCTGCTGGGGTATTAGGGCCTGATGGCACCGTGATTAGGGGCCATTAGAGGTGAGAGAGAGGGGGCGGCACAGGACGCAGGTGCACCGATGCCTGTTATTACCCAGAATTCAGCGGGGTGAAGCGCAAACACACACCTGTGGTCTCCCGTTGGCACGCTTTCTACCCACCCCCCTAATCTCACTCCCGCGCATTAATACACACACTGATAAACACGCTAATACCCAGAGCGCGCTTTCATACGAGTGGCCCCTTCCTCTCAAACCGTTTGCCTTTTCTCTCGCATTTTACAGCTCTAAAACGGATTTTCTGACACATTTACAAAATACGGTACATAAACCAGCATAGGATTCTGCATTGTTTTTCTATCAGTTGGTTTTTCTATCAACTATATTAAACAACCCATTTGTTGGTTCAAAGTTAACTGCATGCTGTTCACTTACAAATTTAAACAGATAGTTCTGCCAAATGTTTTTAAGTAAAACTACAACTAAAACTATTAAAAACTGAATTAGCTGACATAAAGCAACAAATATTTTATAATAAAAACTACCACTCAAAAGTTTTTGAACTGTAAGATTAATATTTTTAAAGAAGTCTCTTTTGCTCACCAAGCCTGCATTTATTTGATCCAAAGTACAGCAAAAACAGTAACATTTTCAAATATTTTTACTTTTTAACTGTTTTCTATTTGTATATATTTAAAA
>JAHKKF010499786.1:0-13075 GCA_019740295.1 Labeo calbasu
CTGTTTTGGTAAAATAATTAACATTTTTCAGATTCTGCAAGGTTTATGTAAACTTTTGACTTCAATTGTATATAGCCCTGCTATTATAGTATTTATTAATATTTTGAATTCATTTTTATTTTGATTTTCAGTTTTAATAATTTAGCTATATTTTTCTAATCAAGTTTTAAATTCATTTCAGCTTTATTTATAGCCCTTTTATAACCTAATTTGTCCCACATACCGAGTATTAAGTAGTAATAGTAAAACGTGGTAATGTTTGCTTTTCAGGGGCCCATCCATTCTCTGGCGTTCTCACCTAATGGAAAGTTCCTGGCATCTGGATCCACAGACGGGAGAGTTTTACTATGGGATATTGGACATGGGCTGATGATCGGAGATCTGAAGGGTCACACAGACACAATTTATGCCCTTAAGTTCAGCAGAGATGGAGAAATCCTTGCATCAGGTTAGCACACAATCTACTGAATGCCTTCTGGCGTCTTCTGAAAAAAGTTTGATTTCCATATCTTATATCAGAATGTATGCCATAAAAGCTTCATGTATCAAATATCAACTAAAATACTCATGCAAATTTTTTCTTTTTTTGTCTAACCGTAAAAAAAATTTCATATTATTTTTTCATGTCAGTCTTCACAGGTTTAATAGCAATATAAATCATTCTGTTCATTTTGGAATTGGATGTTTTATTCCAGGCTCTATGGATAACACAGTTCGACTGTGGGACTCCTTGAAGGCTTTCGATGATGTGGAGACAGATGACTTCACCGCAACGACGGGGCATATTCACCTGCCCGATAATTCCCAGGAGTTACTGCTTGGGACGTACCACAGCAAATCTACACCTGTCACCCACCTGCACTTCACCAGACGCAACCTACTATTGGCTGCAGGCGCATACAACTCTCAGTGAAGTGACTGTGTATTCCTAAGGACAATGACTTTACATAGCTGTGTTTTTGTTTTTTGTGAATGGTGCATATTATTACAGCTTACAGATTACAGCTCATCCTAATATGTGAAATGGGTTCAAGTGAAGTAAAACATCATAATGAACTATCAAGCACTGAGCATACATGAGCTACCTAGGAGCACCCACTGATACCTCTTGTGTTATTCATATGCTGATCCTAGATCAGATTTTTCACCTTGTGCTCATGAGAAGCTTGTTTCCTTTTCTCGTCAATATCATCACTGCCATGCTTGTTTTCAAGGCCGTTGTGCATCATATGTCTCGCAATGATGTGGCTGGTCTCTTTTCGTTTTTGTAAATGAACTTTTCCTGGTTATTGATCTTTGAAATGTGTTGCATATGAACACTGTTCTCATTTTCTGTACAAATTTTAATACTGGTGCCTAAAAGTGTAAATAAAACAAATTTTCTACACCGTGTTTGTTTGGTACAAGTCATCTTTTTTATTCTTTACATAGCTGAAACATAGTGATGAGGTCAAAACAAGGACATCCAGCTTCCCGCACCCCTAGTTTTATCACAATACATCCTGAAAACAAAGGGGAAAAAAGTTAGAATGCAACTTTTGGAAATTGAAATTCATTAAAGTTTAATTCAGGTGGCACTTACTATAAATTAACTTGATTTCACAGCCTTTTGCTTCTTGGGTTTCAATTTGAAGAAGAGGATAATGGCAGCAATACTGGCGTATGTGGCCAACACACACTGAAGTCAAGGGGAAAAGACATCCTGGTTTATTTAGTGGAAAATTCAAAAGCAAGGCATATTTGGAGTTTAATTCCATAATAATGGAAAAATTTGCTTTATTTAAGTGCAATTCAACTTACATTCCTCCTTCCTGTGATAGTGTATGAATTGAAGTACTTGGCGATGCCAGTGAACTGGTGGTGAGTTCCAGCGTCGTGTCCTCCCATGATTTCTGTGCGCAATCTATTGATAGACATATTCATAAATGAAAATAAGTGCATTCAAACTTACGCTTTTCATAAATATGTAAGGTCACGCAAAATGCGTAAAGGACAACACTGCGTGTTGAAATAATGACAGGCTGTTTTTTCCCTGAAATGTAGTTGTAGATTTAACATAAGATTTTTAAATGTAACATTAATAATGTTTTAACTTTAAAGATGTTTAATATTATAATTTGTACATTAGCACTTCAGTCCGTTTGCTACAGCAAGCGTCTTTATGCTAACCGTTAAATGCGACCTGCGGGCTTCACTGAGCAGAATATATTCGTTTTGCAAGAAATACTAAAACAGCACGATTTCTAAAACACGTTGAATAAGGATATTTCTATTAAAATGTGAAATATGACTTACCAAGCTAACTGGTGCCCTTCAATGGAGTAGCCGGAAAGTGAATGATTTAAGGAAATCCCGCCTTCGCGGTGATAGCCTGAATGAACCGCAGTCATTGGATTACGCTCACGTCAATCACTTTTTGCACTCAAACAATAGGTACACAGAGACGTCAATCTAATTATCCCGTCATTCTATTGGTTGATTCTTTTCCTTTTGGTATAATCTTAAATCCCACCTCTCAATGTTTACGTCCGGGTCGTATAGATCGCACGCTTCTGAGGAACATGTGAGATATGCATGCACTGAGTGTTTTACAGTGATCTATACAACGTTTTATAGCGTAAGTAAAATTAATTTGTTGTTATCGCTCAAGGAGTTTAACGGAAGATGTTGCGTATTCATATACAATGAATAAATTGATTAAACGTTGTGTTATAGTCTAATAACATGTTGTGTTTCTAATATGTCTATGCCTACATTTTTGTAAAGAACAGATGTTTGCAGACATGTTATTTAAGTTCAAGTCTAAAACGCAACAATGTTTTTTTGCCTTTGTTTCTTTATTGGAATTCATAATAGCTTTTATATTTAGGTACATGGTGAAGAATGGCGTCTATGGAGGAAGATTTTCCCCGTGGTGGGACAGAGAAAAATACCACTGAGCCCAAAAAATGTGTTAAAACACATGACGTGGACAATCTTTTTGAAGTAAGATGATGATAATGATGGTGGCTCTTACTACAACAGTGGTTTTGAACAATGTGCATACAGCAGCTATACAGCAGCTTTTTTTAAGTGTAATCTACATGTATTTGTATGTAATCATTTTCAGACACGTGAAACAGCACTTACAAAGAAGAGAAAGGGCATGCAGCAGGATGAAACGAAAAAAACTAAAAAACAAAAAGTGCAAGCAGGGGATTTAAAACTTAATGCTGTCGCCAGTGTGGAAATTCTTCATCTTCGGGTATGTATATGCATGTACTATGTAAATATGAGAAAATAATAATGTATAAACAAACACAAAAGAATTGAGTCAGGCCACTGACCTTTGGTTTCTCTGTCTAGAATCTGAAGATTGGCACTCTGATGCTGGGTTGTGTGAAGGAAGTGTCTGATTTTGAGGCGGTAGTTGGTCTTCCCAGCGGTCTCGTTGGTTACCTGCCAGTCTGCAACATTTGTGACTCCTACACCAACATTCTTAAAGACAACCTTGACTCTGAAGACAGTTTAAAGGTAACACAGCTGCACAAGGAAAGAAAATGTAAAGATGTTGTGAATATTGTTAAACTACATGATGCATTTTGTTCATGTTTGCCTACTCTTCACAGGAACCTGTCTGTCTCCCAGAGCTACTTACTCCTGGAACGCTGATCAGATGTGTGGTGTCATCTTTAGACTCTTTTAAAGAGGGTCAAGTTAGTCTTAAAGTGTCAATCAACCCAAAAAATGTTAACAAGGGGTTGAGTTCAGGTTCTTTGAAACCTGGAATGGTGAGTTTGCATATGTTTGTTTAAATTATAAGCAAATAGATGCATGTGTCAAAATGAACTGTGAGATAAATATTGAGTATTTATACTACACTGAGTGTTTTTTTTAATACTGATATTAAATGTATTTAATTATTTTAAAGGAAATAAATATAATCAAGTAGCAGGAAAATAAGTAGATTTTTGTAGATGCAAAAGTTTGGGCTCAGTAAGATATATATATATATATATATTTTTTTTGTTTGTTTGTTTGTTTTATGCTCAAAGCTGTATTCAGTGTGAAAATACAGCGAAAATGTGAAAATACAGCAAATTTATGTATTTGGAAATATAATGTATTTGAAATACAGTAAAACTGTAAATGGAATATTATTACAATTTCAAATAATTGTTTTCTATTAGAACATATTCTAAAATATAATTTATTCCTGTGATGCAAAGCTGAATTTTCAGCATCATTACTCCATTATTCAGTATCACATGATCCTTCAGAAATCTTTCTAATATGCTGATTTGCTGCTCAAAAAACAACTCTTATTACCATGAATGTTTAGAACAGTTGTGTTCCTTCATAATTTTTTAGAATCTATCATTTTTATTTTATTTTATTTAAATGTTTATTTAAGTGTTCTTTGAATAGAATGTTTGAAAGAACAGCATAGTTTTTTTTTGGAACAATGAACATGTATTCTCACTAAATAATATAGTAAGTAGTAAGTATTAATTCTTTTTCTTTCCTTTTTTTTTTTTTTTATAAACTTATGTATCACTAAGTTTTATGAGTAATTGTCACTTGTGAACTAAGATCTTACTGTCTTAACTTTTTAGACACTGAGTGGTTGTGTGGAGAGTGTAGAAGATCACGGCTTCCTGGTTGACATCGGAATCAGTGGCACTAAAGCTTTCCTGCCCAAAAAGAGCACATCCTCAAAACAAGGTGGAGAATCAGACACAAACACAGATTTATTTTCTGTACCAAAAAATCATAATTCAACGAATTACCCACTTCTTGTTAATTAAGAGAACTACCGGTAGTTCACCTAAAAATTTAAATAGTGATAATTCACTAACCTTCATGTCAGGCCAAACCAGTACAGCATTAACTGCTTTTAACATATAAAATGCATAACTGTTATTTTATCTTTTATAATATATTATTTTTCATTATAAGTAATAATGTTTTACAGGTTTGGAATGACAACAGAATAAATGAGATTTGTTATTTTTGAATGTACTGGAACAGGATAAAAGCAGCGTTATAATTGCAAATTTCCTGTTTATCTCAGATCTGAATGTGGGTCAGTACGTGACGGTCTTAATAGAGGAAGTCAAGAACGATGGACGTGTTGTGCGTCTGTCCCAGGATCCCCAAGCTCTTGGAAAGGCTTTTGCAGAAACCCAGCAAGGATGGACTCTAGACACCCTCCTTCCGGGACTTCTGATCCGGGCACGCGTCAAGAGGGTACGTCAGCTGTACATAAACATAAAATATAACATACTCAATGTTAAAATGCAGTTTGAATTCCTTTAAGTAAATTTCAAGTGTTCTAGATTTTTAAATTTCAAGTTTTTGACCATGTCTGCTGATGTCTTGACAGGTTACTCCTCATGGGCTTATTGTGACGTATCTTTCGTCTTTCACTGGAATGGTTGATTTTCTGCATCTTGATGAGGACAAAGCATCTACCTACAACACAGGAGATGAGGTATGAGCCAAAAGTGAAAATTAGCCCATGATTTACTCACCCTCAAGCCATCCTAGGTGTATATGACTTTCTTCTTCCAGACGAATACATTGAGTTATATTAAAAAAAATGTTCAGACTCTTCCAAGCTTTATAATGGCAGTGAATGGCTGTTTAGATTTTGAAGTCCAATAAAGTGCATAAATCAATCATAAATAGTAATATTTAAAAATAGTGGTGTTAATCGATTTAAAAACGCATTAATCACACCTTTTTTTTTTTTTAATTAATCACGATAAAGTTTTTCATTTACTTTTTATATTGCAATAATTTCACATTCAATCTTAAAATTAATGTAGAAGCAACATTAAGAAAGTATATTTTTAATATCTGTGTAATGCCATATTTTTAATGACTGAAGGTAAGCCTCACTGATACCAACCGATGTCTCTGATTTTTTTTTTTTTTTTTTTTTTTTTTTTTTTTCCCCCCCTAATATTTAACCATTGACTATAGTCATTCAACATTACAGTATAATTGAGAGGTATCACTTTAACATTTATTAGACTTTAAAAAATAACTTCTGATTTAAGTGAACTTAAAACAATCTTCACATAAACCCAATAAATGTTGTAAAGCTACCTGTGCCCTTTAGCAAGAGAATGTATCCAAATTTAATAAAGTTATCAAACACTAAATTCTAAATTAAATAACGATAAAGCTTAAAACTACAGAGGTACTGATTTTCTCTTTTTCATTTCGTTATTTGATTAACAGACATCACAGCAGCTGTTTATTAGGATATTTTGGCTGCTGTTACTTTAAATGCTGTCGCTGCTGATCTTGGAGCGAATCTGACACTGCTTTAAATGTGACTCATAAATAATAAACACTTACATGCACAGTTTTAAGGCAGCTTTAAACGCTTTTTTTTGTAACTTCATAACTTAACTGGCGACATAACTACGACATTGCATACTGCATACTAGTACTTTAGTTTGGGTTTTAATATAATACAGCGCTTTAACGCAGGCTAG
This sequence comes from Labeo calbasu, assembly GCA_019740295.1. Classification (NCBI taxonomy): domain Eukaryota; kingdom Metazoa; phylum Chordata; class Actinopteri; order Cypriniformes; family Cyprinidae; genus Labeo; species Labeo calbasu. Next base: position 6,489 of record JAHKKF010499786.1, read on the forward strand.
TACAATACGCGCCGGCACATTTGTGCGTGCACTTGAAGAGCACGCGCTACGAGGACTGTAACGGCTGACTGGACAGGAAGATTCGTTTTTACTGACATATGGCCAAACATCTCATCTGACCGCAGTTCACGGTTGTTCTACTGAAGCTCCTCATCACCGTTTCCGTGCTCATTTGAGTCGCGCCTGTTGCTGAGGTGAAGTTGGTGCGCACGTCTAAAAAGTCTCCCGTTTGATGTGCTCGTAAAGACGTTCCGCTCAGGGTTGCCAGGTTTTCACAAAAAAAAACGCCCAAGTGCTACTCAAAACTAGCCCAAATCTAGCCAAATCACATTTCAAGGGGGAACCCCCATTAAAAATCATGTTTCGGGGGATAAAATACACGTTTTATTGTCGGGGTTCCCATGGTAAATCCGTATTACAGGGGCAAAATACGAGGTTATTTGGGTCGCTTCAAAAGTAGCCCAATTCCGTGGGAAACCCACGGACTTGGCAACACTGGTTTTGCTGTTAAATAAACAGTTTTTTAGCAATTGTGGGTGGGGTGGTCAAACCTCGCCCCGCCCCTGCGCCCACTGAAAAAATAATCACTTGCGTTAACGCACTAATTTTGACACCACTAATTTAAATTAAACAAAAACAACAAAAGAACAAAACAAAGTGACTACAAATAGACTAAATTGTAAAAAAAAATTAAGTATTGAAATGAAAACTATTTCAAAATATTAATTAACTATAATAGTATATAGATAATGGCTCTTTTTTTTAGGTTGTGGCACGGGTTTTGTATGTGGAGCAGTCCACGCGACATGTGAGTCTGTCCCTGCGCAGGCATCTCCTGCCAACAGGGGGCGCTGTACTGGATGGCGTCTCCAGTGAGCAAGTGGGTGAAGTGGTGCAGGGCTGTAAGATAACTGCTTTGCACCATCACTCTGGAGCCTTGTTGAAGATGCCTGACGAGACCAGAGTCTTTGTGCATGTGAGTACAAAGGCAGTCTTGACAATGATGTATACATATGCATGCTGATTTGAGAGTCTAATGAAGTTTAATCTGCATTCAACGTGTAGAAAAACCTCATGAGGGAGGCCAAAGAAGTTTTCAACCCAAACCAGTTGCTGTCCCAGCCTGAGCACACTCTGAGAGTCATAGATTACAGTCCTATGGAGCAAATGCACCTGGGCACACTGCGCAGGTTGGTTGCTAAGACGCTGTTATGTAGTTGTTGGGGCGTTCTGGGATGCTAATTTGTTTTATAATTTGTTTTTTCTGATTTATTTTGTTTTATAGGGGCACTGTTGAATGTCAGTACTTCAGATATCAAGACATCAAAGTGGGACAAATTATTGAGGTGGGCAAACATCCTGATCTGTCGTGCTTGAAAACACAATAGAAATGCATTTGCAGCAAATGTCACATAAATGAAAAAATGTGCTTGTGCTCACACACTGTCTGTGGGTTTCAGGGTACAGTTATGGATTTGCAGAAACATGGCGTCAACGTGAGGATAACAGACCACATCAGAGGGTTGATACCCAAATTTCACATGGCTGATGTCATCTTAAAGAACCCACAGAAGGTGTTTTATAGTGGGCTGAAGGTCAAGTGCAGGGTGAGGCTGTTTAACTTTGCCTGTTAAATCATGCACTGTTAATTGGGTCAGTGAAAAATAAGGATGTCAGTGATGATGAAAGAATTGTAAAAGTAGTAACAATTAGTCAAGGGGTTCTGGGGTTACTCTATTTTCTCATATGTGTTTGATTTGATTATATCATTGATTTGATTATATCCCCCTAAATGCAGTCTTGAGTTTAAGACTATTATTTAAAATTTAATTCCGCTTTGATTGCTTGCAACAAATAGTTTATGCCATTTTATTTTATTTTATTACCCTTAAAAGCAGTCTTGAGTTCTTAAAAATATTATTTAAAATGTAAAGCTGCTTTAATTTGAAACAAATGGATAATGCCAAAGTGTTTTATTTTATTGTATTGTATTTTATTTTTTTGTTATTTTCCCCCAACCCCAAAAACTGGGAATTTTTCCCTCTCCCTTTTTGTGCAGTCTTGAGTTTTTAAAACTATTACATCAAATTTAAAGCTTTGATTTGAAACAAATAGAGACACATTTTTTGTATTTATTTTATTTTATTTTATTTTATTTTATTTACCCTTAAATGCATTTTTTTTTTTTAATTTTATTTTCATATTTCATTTATTATTTCCCCTTTAATGCAGTCTTGAGTTTTTAAACTATTATGTAAAATTTAAAGCTGCTTTGATTTAAAACAAATGGATACTGCCAAAGTATTTTATTTTTATTTATTTTATTTTATTTTATTTTATTCCCCCACTTCCAAAAACTGGGACTTTTTCCCTCTCCACTTTAATGCAGTTTTGAGTTTTTAAAACTATTATGTAAAATTTAAAGGTTTGAATATTTGAAACAAATGAGGCATTTTATTTTAATTTTATTTATTTGTTTATTTTTCCACCACCCCTGAAATTTGTTGGATAGTTCCAAAGTTAGTGTTGTACTTATTAACTTATTTTATTTTTCTTGATTTTTGTGTTTTGTTTTTTTTCCTCTCTCTCTCCCCCTTTAATGCAGTCTTGGTTGTCACTGAAAATGTATTTGTAACCTTTCTTCTAATTATTATAAATTGTATTTGTTTAGGTGTTGTCAGTGGACACTCAGCAGAGAAAGTTGTTCCTGACCAGGAAGAAGGCCCTTATTGAGTCCAGACTCCCTCTCTTCCTCTCCTACGCTGATGCCAAGGTGGGCTGCATCTCCCACGGCGTCATCATGTGCATAAAGGACTTTGGCTGCATCGTTCGCTTCTATGGAGACGTGAGCGGTCTGGTTCCTATGCAGGAGCTGTCCACAGAGCGTGTGGCTAATCCACAAGAGCTCTTCTTCGTTGGCCAGGTCAGAGATTAACAATATTGAAAAAATGTCAAGTGCATCTACTTAAAAATCTAGAAACACTACTGTTCAAAAAAGAAATTAATACTATTAATACCCATCTTATTTTCTCTTCCAACTTCAAAATCGTCCTATATCGCTGCAGGAGTACTGACCCAGTGTTTACAAAGTGAATGTGCAAAGAAGGTCAAATGCCCTTTACCAAAAAAGGTCAAATCAAATGTCAAATCAAGGGATTTACTAGCGAAAACCAGATCAAATTAAAAGAGCAATTCATTTTTAATATTCTGCGTCGCTTGTAACGATTTTAAAAATGGGTGATGGGTGAAACTGAGCTTTTCCAAACTCTAAATGAGTTAAACCATTGCGTCACAAAATGATTCACTGTTTCGAGGCACTCCAATCGGATTGCGAATCATTTGATTGAGGTCGGGACTTCGACGCGTGTATCACAAATCATTTGATTTAGAACGGAAGGGGTTCGTAAATCATTTAGCGAATGGAATGGTTCCAATCAAATGATTCGCGATACTTGATTTGAAGTCCCAATCTAAATCAAATTCAGATCGGGACTTCAGAGCGTGGATCACGAATCTTTCGATTTAGATCGGAACTTCGGAGCACAAATTGAGAATCGTTTGATTCAGATTAGGACTTCGGTGCAGGTTTCAGATTAGGGTTTCAGAGTGATTTTGTTAATCTTTTTTTCTGATTAATTTTTTCTTAAGCAGTAGAACACATCAAACCATTAATGCAATACAGTTATAAAAAAAAAAAGATATGTTTATACATATCTATACACATACAAATCCCTTAGTAGTAGTAGTAATACTTCGCATGTGCTTCAATTTATTTTTGCCTTTCTTTTTTTTTTTTTATCTATTTCTTTTTTTAGAATGTGAAATGGGAGACGTTCATCAAGTGAGATCTCTGATTAAACTCCTTGAAAATCAAAAAAGTTCTGCTCAAAGTCCTTCAAAGTCCTGGAATTTAATTTTACACTATTTGTTCAAACCCTACTACACTGAGCTAATATAAACATGCACTTTCTTTCCCAGCTGTTTATCCTTCACAGACTGTTTTTGAAACTCCTGTGTGTTAATAACGTAAACTTGTGTGTATTTGAGTTTAAGCACAATAAGGCATAAAAGAGAAGTTTAATTCAGTACTCTCGTGCCATGCGACAGCCGCTTTCTGTGCGCCTGCTTCAGATGTGTGTTCAGAAAATCCTATATCAGAAGTTTAAACTCGTTTTCAAATGCATGATTTTAGTGCAATAGACATGCTGATCAAAACCAAACATGTTTTTTGAGAGTATCTGAGGGAGGAGCTGTAAAGACACAGCCCTTTTCAGGAAAAGGGGGTGGGGAGCAGCAGCTCATTAGCATTTAAAGAAACATGCACAAAAACAGCGTGTTCCTGCTTCCACTCAAAATTTTCAGAATTATATAATAAATGATCTGTGGGGTATTTTGAGCTGAAACTTCACAGACCTAGTCTGGGGATGTTATTTTAATCTTTAATATTTTACAATATTACAGTTTGTATTTTTGATCAAATAAATGCAGCTATGGTGAGCTTAAAAGACCATTAAAAAAATAAAACTTACTGACCCTAAATTTGAAAGTTGCTCATGCACATTTTGTATTTTGTCAAATTTATTGCACATTTCTGTCTCTTTAACTGTTTTAATCTTCAGCTTACACTAATTAACATTCTTTTAATTGTTTTCTGCAGGTTGTCCAAGCCAAAGTCTTAAGGTGTGATGAAAAAAATAAGATGCTACGTTTATCCTTCAAGGCCGTTACTGAGGGAGACATAAACGAGGCGCAGACTGCCAAATTTGATTTTGAGGTTGGAAAGGTAAGTTGTCTGAAACAAGTTTATATGCTTATTATCTGTGCAAACCACAGGAATTATTTTTTATTTTTTTGAATTGCTATTTCCTATTTAGACGGTCGAAGTGTCAGTATGCCGCAAAGTACTAGATGGTCTAGAGGTCACCATTTTACCTGAGGAAGTGCCAGCTTTCATACCCACAGTTCATCTCTCTGACCACGTGACCAACTGTTTTCCCCTGTGGAGTGCGCTGGAGGAGGGCGACACCATCTCTAATGTAATGTGTCTCAGCAAGACCAAGAAGAAGGGAATTGTATCCTCACACAGCCGTTCATGTCATTGTTGTCAGGAAAAAATAACTAAAAAAAACCTCCCGCTTGCACACTGTTCTTCTTAACCTAGTTCTGTTCAGATTCTCACTAAGAAACCCCTGCTGAAGGCCTGTCTACATGGCGTCCCAATAAACCTCTCTGAGCTCCAGGTGGGGATGGAGATGGTCGGCTGGGTGAAGAGCTTCATGCCTTATGGTGTCTTCGTCGATTTCCCGTATGAACTCTTCGGCCTCGCTCCTATAGCTGTACGTCCATGTTTTGGTTGTTTGGATGGGATTTAGCCAAAATAAAATAGTTTCTGTCTAGATTTGATGTTGTTTTGATGTCGTTGTAGGCCATGAGTGACCAATTCATCTCAGACACCAAATCCGCCTTTGACATCGGCCAAACGGTTGTTGCCAAAGTCAAGAATGTGGATGCGGAGAAGAAGAGGTTTCTGGTCAGTCTGAAGGTGTCAGAATTGACTATCTCAGAGGAAGGCTCCCAAGACAGACTGATCCAGGGTCTGAAGGAAAGGATGGCCATCTCTGAGATGATGTCTTGCAGAGGTATGAATGAAGACTCTGATGAATGACAAGCAATATGTCGTCTAACTTCTGTTTTCTGCTCATTGGACTGTATTCTAGTGTCTTTAATAAAGTTTTCCAACTCTGTCCATCTCCAGGGGAGTCTGAGCTCCTGCAACAGCTCTCTGCTGTATCACTAGGAGATAAACTGAAGGTGACGGTGGGAGATGCTAGAGAGGATGGCATGGTCACACTGACCTCAGATCAGCTTAGAGAAGCCACTGTATTGGTCTCAAAGGACCACACAAAAGGTGAGGACCGCCTACTCTTTAAAGGATCACTCCTAAATTAAAATTCCCTGATAATTTACTCACCCCCATGTCATCCAAGATGTTCATGTCTTTCTTTCTTCGGTCGAAAAGAAATTAAGGTTTTTGAGGAAAACATTCCTGGATTTTTCTCCGTATAGTTGACTTCAATGGGAATCAGTGAGTTGAAGGTCCAAATTGCAGTTTCAAAGGGCTCTAAATGATAGGAGGAATAAAGTTCTTATGTAGCGAAATTATCAGTCATTTTTCTAAATAAATATACAATTTTATATTCTTTTTAACAACAAATGCTGGAGTGAACTAAACCTTTAAGAAAAACGAATTAATACATTTTTGTCTATTACAGCTAGGGTTGTCAAATCAATTAATCGCAATTAATCACATCCGAAATTAAAGTTTGTTTTTACATAAAAGGTGTGTACCGTGTGTATTTTTTTATGTATATAAAGTATATTTTTACTTTGGATGCGATTAATGGTGAATTATCTATTTAACAGCACCAATTACAACAAAACTTGTGCTGTAATTATAGTGATCTTTTGTTTTACAAATTCAGTGCAGTAGTAGTTCTAAGGCCATTTTGAGTTGAAGTGACTTAATTCGGTGAGTATGTCAAGAACCACTTTAGTAAGGGAAACTACATGATTCAAACTGGTAAATT
>JAHKKF010499794.1:0-15964 GCA_019740295.1 Labeo calbasu
GTAATAAATGAGAAACGGAACAGGAAGACCAAATAAGGGCAACACTGGGAAAAAACACACAAAAACAGTCCAAACGGTCTGACAAAAGGTTTATGGCCAACAGTGTCCACACGTTTGCGCATGTGTGTGGATTAATTGTTGCTTTAAAGACTTGCTCAAAGAAGTATTCCAATAAAACTGGAATACGAATGTTAAAATGACAAAAATAGATACGCGAGGTAGTCAGAAGATACTCACGATTGTATAACTGGAGCATGAAACACATCCATTCTTATGACAAACAGAACAATGCTTATAGCTGGATGATGCTCATCTAATGCTAGGAAACTGATAAATAAAATGTATTTGATGCAAGACACAATAAAGTAAAGGATATAAGCTCTCAAGGGCCACTGCAAATTGAAGGTTCATCTTGCTGAGTGCCTGAGCTGTTGATCTCCAAATTAGACACTTTACAAGAGCTCAATCAATTTGTCCTTAGGCCAAATTGATTTATGGCATTATACTTTCTGAACATGCCTGGTGCGATAAGACTGTGTATGCGTCAGTTTTGCCCTGGACAGCAGCCATGGAGGTGCAACAAATAGAGATGCATTATCTGTACTGCGTGAGGGCTGTTATAATCAATGGAGGAATGTACAAAAGGAGCACCAGTGTGTGAGCGAAACACTCCCACAAGGCATTTCTCCCCTTACAGGTAATGACTCAACTGGGGCACCTGATTCTTTGTGACTCTGTGCCCCACTTACCTTCATCGTATTTCTCTGCCTTTATTTCCTCACTACTTTTTGTGCATAATAATGCCCCATCTGTGGTAATGTTTGGTGAGTATGCCCACTTGGTTTGCATTCACACTCACATTTCACTGACAGAAATTTGCGACCTGCAGTCGTTCGTTTTCAGAGAGAGCTGTTGATATCTGTATATTTAATCTTGCATTAGGTAACATGCCTTGAATATTTGGGGGGATTTTTGCCAAAACCCAACAGGGTCTGATGAGTCATCAGCCACTCTATTTCCTACATCCACATATGTGCTGTTCATGTTTGAAGAAATCCACAGGATCCTAACCCACAATCTGTCTGTTGCCTGCTGTTAAACATGGCAGGAGAGTTATAATGATATGGAGCTGCTGATCTTGTGGGAGGCATTCAGCATTTGTCTAAATAATATAATGTTGCTCTACATGTGAGATGATAACATATCATGAATTCCAGAGAGATGGGTTGTCATACACTTTAATTGGGGGTTCAAGCGTGTAGTGCTGAAACTCTATTGTAATTGTTAGAATGGTCACGGATCAGCGATCTCCACGTAAAACTGATCATGCAGACCAAACCGTAAGTCGTAGAGACTTGGAACTTAGAGGGATGGTAGTACTCACACCACCTACAATGTGAAGAAGGCTTGCCCCAATCGGCCTGACGGGGACGCTACATAAATGCACGCCAAAAATGCACACCTCAGATTCGATTGTGAGCCTGGCTAAATTTTCAGGTATTTCGCATTTTAGGAGAAACCTACTTTTGCGAAAAGTTGAACTTTCGACTCACCATTGCAAAGGTGTGCCAAAGTGTTCGAAAGGGCCAGAGCCACTTTTAGTAAAATGCCTATAACTCCTGAACAGAATGAGATTTCTCCACCAAACCCAGAACACTTATGTAAGAGCTCAGTCTGAGGTCACAGGGAAAAAAATTACAGAGCTGGTCCACTTGGTGACTCTTGTGTGACTCAAGTCTGAGAGAAATTTGAAAGAAATCAGCCACTGGGGGTGCAGTATTGTATTTATTAAGGGGTGTAAATGATTGTACGTTGCAAGGTTTTTCGCACATACACAATATACACTGTACAAAAAACACAATTTGTTGAGTCAGAATAAAAAATTTGTTACCCTGCTGCCTTAAAATTTTAAGTTCAGTCAACTCAAATAAGTTTAGTCAACTTGAAATGTTAAGTTGTACTGAGTAACAACTTAGATATTTATGTTTGTTAAACTTAACAGATGGGTAAGTAACCCAGCTGCCTTAAAATTTTAAGTTGAATCAACTCAGATAACTAAGTTGTCACTTAGTATAATTTAATATTTCAAGTTGAATAAACTTTTTTGAGTTAACTGAACTTAAAATTTTAAGGCAGCCAGGTAACAAATTATTTGAAGTTAACTCAACAAATTGTTTTTTACAGTGTACATATCATGCAATAGAACTCCTCATTCCAGACAACTTTGCCTCTAGAATGACGGCTGTCAGTCAAATCATTTGTTAAATGATTGAGAAGATGTAAAAAACCTTCTTTTGTGAAATAGTCCTAGTTTTTTTCACTCAATCTGGAAAAGAATACATTGCAGTACAATTCTCTGGACTCTCTAGGCCAATAAATATTAAAAAAAAAAAAATAATAATTAAATTTACCCTTTGGGAAGCTATAATGGGGTCGTTTAGAAAAGAAGCCTGTCCAAATTTAGCCAAATTCCTATAAAGCCTAAAGGAATACTCAAAACTTCACGAAACCTGCTGAGCACATGAGACAGTTGATTCTAAACAGGCATGCAAAGTTTTAAGGGGATTGGACAACAGCTGGCGATATAACAGTCATAAACGTTAAAAAACATAATATTTCTATGGTAAATTACCTGGATTTGCCAGAAATCATTAAATCATTGATTTGGTGGTAACAGGCTTGCTATATGATGTATTTTTTCATATGTACTTGAATGCCTTAAAGCACTTGAACCTTGATAATAACTGCTTGCAGCTATATCGTTAACATTTAAAATTGTGTTTATGTGGTGTTTCAAGGCTCGGTTGTTATAAATTGTGTCTCCTTTGTCTTACTAAAAGCACTTGCTTGGTCACTGTCCTGATGTTATAAACATATGCCCAATGGAGCCAAAGTAAATGATTGCTTGTTGACTGTCTTGTACTGTTTTCATTAGATGGCATCTGTCCAGACATCTCAAGAAAGACATTACTGAATTGGACCATTTGGCTTTTCATTTTCTCTCACAGAGATACGATCTCCATGGAGCTTGTCCTTACAGTCCCCTATGGAGAAATCAGGGACTGAGACACTTTTTCATCATGCTGATGTGGTGCTTCACCTTCATAGGGCTTGATTTGGGTCTCACTCTCTCATAGTCCAGCAAATCACAAAAATGTATGCTTCTGGCAACAAATGCTGAGGGGCCAGTGATGTAACCCAGTCATTTCGGTCTCTCACCTCCATGTAATGTTAAATTATGTTTTGAATTCTGGCTTAAGGAAAAGGGTTCGAATGATGTGAAGTCAGTTAGTGCCCAGAAGGGACATTTGGAAATGGCATCCCAGTCTCCTCCCTGCTGATCAACCACCTGCTTCTGCATTTACTTGAATCAAATATAGTTGTACTCTGTAACCAGATGTTCTATTGTGCATGGCTACAGCAGATGCCAATGCAACGCAAAGCGCTGTCAAAATGCAGCTGCAATGTTTGCTATAGTCTGTATAGGAATGCCTCTGCCATCAATCCACCTGTTCTTTTGCACCTGAAAAAACATACAACAGTGTTGGTGAACATGTTTTGAAGGATTCTGTCTCGTTACCTAAGCCTAAACTTAAAGGGATAGTTTACTCATAAATGAAAATTCTGAAATTAATTACTCACTCTCATGTCATTTCAAACTCGTATGACTTTTTTTTATCTTCAGAAAACAAATTAAGATATTTTTGATGAAATGTTTTCTGACCCTGCATAGACAGCAACACAGCCGACACATTCAAGGCCCAGAAAGGTATAGTTTTAGTTCTTTTGTGTTCTGAAGATGAACAAAGATCTTACGGGTTTGGAATGACATGAGGGTGAGTAATTATTGACAGATTTTTCATTTTTGGGTGAACAATCCTTTTAACTGCATTCAAAATATGACTTTTGAGTTTTTGAGATATAACAAAATTGTGAAGGTGCTTTGCGTATCCCATTTGGGAAAAGCAAAATTAAACTTCTAAACAAGTCTTCACTTTAGCATCCCAGTGTGTTTGTTATCATTAAGCTTCTGCCACTCGATTTGTTTTGATTTCGTGGGAAATGGATCAAGAAAATAGGCTGTTAAATTAAAAATAATTAGATAAACAAGTACGATTTACAAAGCCTAACTGGTGTTATCACCATTCTTCTCACATCTGCAGATAGGCCATTCTTAATATGTTTATAACAATACTAATCAGATGAATGGGCTTCTCACTTGTGCAATCATTTCAATGAGCCATGCTGGGTTTCTGATTACTGGATCTTTTTGAAGGAATGGCTATCCTTTTGTTTCTATCTGAAATGCGGAAGTTAGTTCAATACGATGTGGATTACTGTAGTGACAAAGACACACCAGGCCTTTGTGTGTTTATCAATTAATTTTTTTTCTAATCAAGCTCTTCTCTAAATTTGCTAATGTAGATTGGATGATTCCAAGACAGAATAAGGGGGACAATATTGACCCACTCAATATGGTTTTTGTAGGAATGGATGTTAAAGGAGTAGCTTACATAAAAATTCTGTCCCTATGTATTGTTTTTTCAAACCTGAATGACTTTTTCTTCTGCAGAGTGTTTCATGTGTCTTTGCTTTGAAAGTCAGTGGTGTACAAAATAACATTGGAAAAACTTTATTTTGACATTTGAGACATTTGTGCTCCAAAGAAGAAGAAGAAGAAGAAGAAGAAACATGTCTGGAATTAACTGTGGGTAAGTAAATGATGAAAAAAGCCAATTGCCTTTGGCACAATCTTGGATGTGCATTATTGGCTTCTTTCACCATTCCGTTAATTTCTGATAAATTAAAAAAAAGTCCCACATTAGTCCATGTTGAATTTTAGAAACAATAGATGTCTGTTTTGATTTGAGTTAGATTCAAAAGTTTCATCTCAGATCCGCCCCTGCTGAGGAGAAAAGCATCTTTTTCAAACTTTTTCAAACAGTGCTTTTGGGAAACCCTCAAGAAATCGTCTCGCACTGTGAAATGTTTCAAGATAAAGCGTTGTCTCTAAGCTGCAGCAGATAGCTGTGCCCTGCTTCCATCGCATGCTGCCTCTGGCTAACCAGGCATGTAAAGCCTCCACAGAATCTTTCTGTGAGCAGTCCTCCAGAAAGAAACCAAAAGAAAGAAAAAAAATGGTGGATTGACAGATTGAAATTACAGAATGAAGGATTGCTGGCAAAGGAAATGAAACCAGGCTGTTTAGTATGAGTGTTCAACACTGGTCTTGTAATGGAATGGGTGAAATTCAATAATTCAAGAATGTCACACATGAGGCTCTATAGATACTGATAGATGCCATCTATAACGACAGTTTCTTTCAATTACTCTACAAGATTTTTCTGTGTTTTTAGTTATTTTGCAACAAAGTGTCCCAAATAAATGAATAAATACCTCAGCAGTGTCTCAACTTTTCCAAATTTGATTAATGTATTCAATCACCCAATTAAAAGTATTCATAAAAATTAACAGAAAACTGCCATTTTATAGTAGTTTTGGGTATAATGTTAGGGGTGATATACCAGTAGACATGATTAACCGGTAGAAATTTGTCAACTGGTAAAGAAAAACTAAACTAAAAAAACCACACGTGTAACAGTATATCAGATCCGGGCAGCTCTTAAAGTGACAGCAGTCATTCATGTTAATCAAAAAACAAAAGAGAGAAATCTTTTTTTTTTTCTTTTTCTTTTTTTAAATTTAGGCTAGTATTAGTTTTTTTGTGATACTGACACTAGTGACAAGAATTATGAAATTTCTATAATATCAAAAATGTTGATATCATAAAGACCTTATTTAAAGCAAAAGTAACTATGTTGTGATGTATATACACTGTACAAATAATTCGTAAATTTTACGGTAAAAAAAGCGGCAGCTGTGGTTGCCGGTATTTCACAGTAAAAAATATGGTAGTAGCGTTTTAGGTTTTACGGATCAGTGGTTTTAAGTTAAATGTACATTTAAATACCATGATTTCATTAACTGATCTTATGTTAACCAACATACTGAAATACTAAAAATCTTTAGTAGTTTTGTACCTTTGTAATACACTGACAACCACCAAAAGCAGGTGGTCATGAGAAAGTCACATGATGAACCAAAGCCATGAGCAAGCAGCTTTTATCATGGTAAAACACATGAAACTGAAATAATGCAATAAACATTAATTTAACAACATTAGATGTAACATACAACTTCAATGTACCAAACTGATAAGAAAAAACTAAGAAGAAACTTAGTTATTTCAACAACAAAAAAAACCCCATCAAATTTGAAATGTAATGCAGGGAATTCTGGGAATGTTAGTTTATGGTTATTCACTGTAAATTTTACGTTCTTTTTCCACTTTGAAAAACGGTATACTACCGTAAAATTACATCCAATGTCCAATACAGTTTTTCACTGTATACAGTAGGGGAATTTACTGTTAACCATTTAACAGGATTTTACTGTAGCATTTTTACAGTCTTTTACTGTTCAATTCACGGTCATTTTTATAGTGTATCATTACCATGAAATAAAATTACTCATATTGTGATATAAGAGTTTTGTCATATCACCCACCACAGTATACTGCAGTAAGCCAGCATTTAACAACCTTTAATCAGTTTAATTCTGTGTCTGTATACAACAGATATTACTGTACATTCTCATACTGTAAGTGAAAGTAGCTATGGCATGCTTAGTTTAAGAGCTTTTGACGATTCCACAAGATGAAATGAGCATGATGGAGCCTCTTAGTTCACTGGTCTTTTCAAACCGGCTGCATGTCATGATCAAGGGCCAGATATCTCTGAACAGACTCCTCGGGGCATAAGACATGCTCAGATGTAACCTATTCTATTTAAGTTTGCTAAGTTGAGCAAGAAATCAAATCTTGAAATATGAGGGAATGATACATGAGGAATTCAAAGAGAGATGCAGAAGATTTTGTATTTGCTTGTAACATACAATATTTACTTTCTGAGTTGACACATTTCCAGCAGGATTTACATATGACAAATATTTGGTTCAGATGGATGACTGTTCAAAACATGCTAGGAAAATTCATGCTTGCTACTTTGCTTTCTGGTCACTGGAGAAAGAATCAAAGTCCATGTAATGAAAATCTCTTTTAAGCATGGGTGGATTTCCCATAGGGCAAGAAGCTCAATCTTCTGGATTCATCTCGTCAGCCTCTCTAGCTTCTGCTGTAGCTGAGCTCCAACGGCTTGGCACCGAACCTAGAATCTTCAAGTGAAATTTCTGATAATCAAGAATTCGTACATGAATTATTTCTCAAATTTTGTGTGGTTGTTGGTTTCAGTTTCTGCCAAAAAATGTGTAGGATCAAGCTGTTGGGTTGGTATCTGTTCTTCCGTGATGATGATTGAAATATTAATTTTGCAGATGCAAATCTGAAACATGGAAAATGAGTCATTCAAAATCCAAAAATTCCAACAACAGCATCAATACAGATAGATTTCCTCTTATAGGTATGACAAAATGACAATCCCCGAGTATATCTCTTCAAAGATTACTGCATTTGTGTATCACTTGAAACTGAGTATGTGAAAAAAAGTATAAAAATATATATATTTAACATTAAAGTAAATAACATTTCTGAACTGCTTTACAAATTCTTTCAGAATAAAAATTTATGGTTGCTCTACAGCTTTCTCTCAATGAAACTTTTCCATATTCTTATATTCCCTATTTGAGCAAAGACTTGCAAAAAGCTTTTGGCAAGGGCAGAATTTCTTACATTAGATTACATTAAAAACATGTCTGCTCCTGTTTGTAGCGCATTTCTTTCTTCCTTCCTTTTTTATATGGAGAAATATGGAGGCTTTCATAAAAAATTCAAAAATCAGAACATGCACAATAGCTTGGTGCCTTACAGTGCTCAACCGTACTCAATGCCTGTCAATATAAGTGGAAAAGTTGGTTGTAGTAAGAAAACAACAGCAGGCAATAAAACCGGATCTTATGGAATCTGACGTCAGCGACGTTTATTTGTGGCATTTACAAACGTCAACAACTGGTGAATGGATGACGCCGTGATCGTGGAGCTGATCGGAGATGGAACGTAAACACCGAATTTTACGTGACTGAAAGAGCGTGAAAATCTGTCCAAATCTGCTATGACATCTTGTTGTGTTACATACTATGGAGGCTGTGAAAAGAACCCAATGATGCAGATAACAGTTAGCTAAATGCGTTTCCTGACAAAAAAAAGTCTGCTCGGAGCTCGCACCAGTGCGGACTCGGTAGAAGTGCGTATCAAGGGCGCATAACGTCCGCGAAGGGGGCGCTTCCGTGCACCCTTCGGAACGCTAAAATGAGAATTGGGACACCCTACGTGTCGTGGACTTAACGGACACGCGCACGCGGCGGCCATTGTAAGTTCCTAAGACCGCAAGTGCACATGAAGTGTTCCGTTTGGGACAGGGCCCTATTTCCTGTGGTGCGAACACGCGAAAAAGCGGATACTTCCTCCGATGTGAAAGCCCCTACTGAACTCAGTAGGAAGCTAGTAAGTGGTGACGAGTATCTTGATCTATTTATGTTACACTTACAATCCATTTTTAACAGAACAGCTTTCAAAAAAAGTGGACCTTGGTTGGACCTGTCCACAATATGTCCCTTCTGTATAGAGGGTTTGCACTTGCATCACAATTTGGTCGGTTACCCGGATGCACGGCCATATCGGCGATACTCTGATGTAAACAACTGCATTAATTACTACTGAATACGCTGTTCTGCTAATTTATGCTGTCTAAACCACAGAAAAAACGTGTGGAAGCTGCTCAATCATTTAGAGAAGGACTTACTACGCAGGAAAGGGCACAATATTTTGACAAACTAAAGTTAATAGGTGGTAAAGATACGTACAAGCAGTGTTAATTAAGAAATTATCCTAATATTTCACCCTTCTGCCCAGAAATAAGAACAAACATGAATGTTGTCAAAATTCTTGCCCTGGAAATCCTGGTTTAGTTTGGCCAACTACATTTGGCCTTTGTTCCTCAGACAGTTTTTTGCACTCTTGTCCTTGATTTGTTGTAATTTTTGGCAGTCTATAGTACTCCAAATGTTTTTCCCGGTCCGAACGATTACTACAGCCCAAAGATTGACAATAAATGACCATTTTCAGCAGCAAAATATGCAAGTTTCGTTTGGTTAAGTGGCATTGTTTACATTCAGTACCGCCAATGTGGCCAATTGATGATGCGTAGTAAAAACACTCTATACCGGTTGTATGAATGATTTGACTGCACAATGAACCAAAAAAGGACAGTCAATTTATGAAAGGCAATGAGGTGTTATAGAGAACAGCATCCACAGAGTTGATATTCTTTACCACTGCGTTTAGTTTTGTCTGCTTTAAACTGAAAAAGGGAATGGTTACTTGAGTTATTTGAGTCATGAGTCGTGACCTTCAGTTCACTGTGATACAAATGCGTTTGAAATGACTGAGATGAAAGTGGTCTTGATCCTCATATATCTTGAAAAGCATCTGTTATTTGCCATTAGTGTTCTGACCTACCAGGCGAATCTCTGTAGCTGTTCTGTTTCTCGGTCTGGTTACTCTGCTAAAATACCGGCTGGGAATCGAACGCCTACAACATGCTTTTAGAGAGACCCTTATAGCCACATACAGCAGTACATACTGTGCTGTAAATGATATGCTAAATGTGGAATTTATTGTTTCAATAGCAATAATTTAATCTGGTCAATAACAGAGGAGAATGTTTTTCTTTGTGAGCATTTACATTTAGATACATATCACTGGAAATACTGTGTGATAGGTAGCTAACATCAAAATGCATATTAGCATATATATTTGGTCAATTCATATCCTAAAATTCTGGGAGATAAATATACTAATCTACAGAGTGAAGATTTATCAATTTATAATAAGAATCTCTCTTTGAAGTTGAATTGAGTTTTTGGGGCAATTTTAACCTGGCAATTACTGTGAGCTGAGCAAAGTAAAAAGACGTTAAATCACCCGTCAGATTTAGCTGATCATTAACTGTACTAATATCACAATTACGCATTTGACTGGATTTTAGTAGTAGGATGGTTGTAATAATGGAGTAACATTTTCTCAGTGTGGCATCACATTATTTCCAAAGCACAGTTAAAGCAATTTCTGCTTCTTTTTTTTTTTAAATAGACGAGTTTTACACCTAATGTGAAGACATAAGCATGATGTGCTGTAGAAACGAATCTGTCAAAGATGGAAAAATCCCAAAAAAGCACAAAACAGAACAATAGAAGACTAAAAACAAAAACAGGGCACATGGTGTTAAATTCTAAGCAATGCCCTTTTTATCTAAGACTCATCATTCATCTTCTTGATCAGATTTGCTTTCACTTTTAGCTATATAAATCAAGTGATGATGTTTCCAGTTAAACCATGTGACTAGTATTTTCAAAAGAGAATATGTGGTAGATATGGGCTTTGTGTGACAGCAAGATTACCAGTGAATAATTACTTAAATTTCAAAACAAAAGCTGTTGAATAGCTTCAGCTGACATTGAATACAAGTTTTATGGCTTTTGTGGTGCACTTTGACAGGCCCTGGTATTACACTTTTCGAAAAAATGTACAAAACTGTCTATTTTTCAGCGGTATCCTTTCAAAAGATACTAATATGTACACTTGAGGTTCTTTAGATACCATTTAGGGGTAAATAAGGTAGAAAGATGTACCTTAGGGTATCAGTGACAGCTTTGTACTTTTTTTCCTGAGAGTGTATAAACTGTTGTTGTCAGTGTTTCTACTTTTATATCTCACAGAAAAAGTAACAGCATATGGGTTTGGAATAAAATGAAGGTGAGTAAATAAGACAGAATTTGCATTTGGGGGAGAGCTATCCGTTTTCATCAGTGTTTCCCTGCAGTTATTTTGCATTAGTGATTCAAAGTGTGAACTGTTTAGTGAGAAACTCTCAAAGTCTAAAAGAGATGAGAGAGAGAGAGTTTTCAGGAGTATCCCACACGCACATCTTGTCTTTATCTTTTAATTAATTTACCTGCGATCTAAAAGCATCTTATTGAGAAGGATTTGTAATATCCAAGTAGTTTTTCTTTTCTGCAGGCCAGGGAGCGAGTGCTGGATAATGGTATGGGGAATTCTCTAAGGCTGTGATAAACTATAGCCTTCTGCCTTGGTTTATGATCTAAATGCTGAATTTAATTGAAACTGCATGTGTAATGAAGCTGCTTTAATTGGTAGAGGCTAGAGCAGTTCATTCTTTCAGTATTTGTCACTTGAAGCCTGTTGAAAAAGGATTGGGCAATTTTATATGCGATGCCATTGTGGCTGTGTCAGTCATTATTAAATTTAAGATAGCTTTAGGAAGAGTCACGTTTAGAGCTGCTGGGAGCCTTCAAATAACTGCAGCCTGAGATAGATTGTGTTTCACAACGTTCTGCAATTAGTTGACGGAAATCTACATATTACAGCGCAGCAACATTATGGAAATTATGCTCATGTGCTTATATGCTTACAGTCATTTGTTCAAAAGCTGAATGGTATAGAATTGGCTTGTGTTTGTGTAATATAAACACAGAGGCTATTTAAATAAAATTATCTTATGTAATATCCAAATAACTGTGAATTGCTTAAACTGTGAAATTAAAATAATGAATGGATTTCTTTAAAATTCATCAAAGGTGTTGCATAACAAATCTATTAGTGCAGTAATCTCACTAATGACTGTGTGGTTGGGGGGCACTTTTTTCCTGACATTTGAATGACATTGTCCACTTTTCATTTTAATCTCATAATATTGGATTCATTAAAAAATACATTGCATTTATTGGTCCTAGTGAGAAAAAAAAACCTTCCTTGTGAATGTTATCTGTAGTAGCAGGAGATGCTGGGTGAGAGCAGGAAAATGAGGGAAAGCCACATTCAGCTGTGCTGGTTCTCATGCTGCGCAGATGATGGAGCTGGAAGAATCTCTAGTGGAGCTGTTTATTACAGTTGATGCTGGAGACTTAATCATTGCTGTGGAGAATGATGGAAGTGTGTTCACAAACTGGGGCTAAAAGAGGAATTAAGCATTTGGTTTATTTGTCTTATTCAGTACCTGGATTAGTGAAAATCGCCTCAGCTGCAGTTTAACTGTTGAGAAGGGCATTGCTAGAAACGCTGATTCTATAACTGTTGTTATTGATTAAAAATATCTTGCAGCTTAAATGCATTACAGTTTGGTTTATCACCTCCAAACATGCTTACTGGATTTATTATTTTGGTAAAGCAGGCTGATTTATGAGTGATTAGTAAGATTGGATCTTTTCAACGCTATCTCTCGACCAATTCGTACGTATTTTAGGTTAATAATTTGTGTGAATTTTGTTCGATTTGTCGAATAAATGGAGTGTTTCAATTTGATTCTGCTAAGGAAACATCTGAAGTGATTGCGCCGGCACACACACACACATACACACAAAACGTATGAGTTCCAGCACTGCTAACTTGACAGCGCAGTTGATACTTTATCAAAATAAAATACAATAAACCAAACATAAGCCTCTGTGTCACCGTTGGAACGCGACTGAAGTACAAAGCCTATAATTACCTAATAGTTTAGCATTCAGATACATCGCAAATATGGAAATATTATGGAATATTTGGACTTGTGCCGAATGAGAGAGGTAGAACACGAGCACAAAGCTCCAGTTTGCAAACAGCTGAGTGCACAAGCCTTAAAGTGTACTCATTTTGTCAGTGAGAGGCGCATTCAGAAATCTGCACATGATCACTGTCTAGTGGGCTTTGTTTCCAAGTGAGCACCTCACGGCATTCGCTGTTCTTCTGTCGGTGGTTATCAAACAGCATTTCATTACTGCGGGCGCCCCCTTCTAGATTGAGGGTGAATTGCCTCGTTGTAAGGCCACATGCACCGAACTGAGATGTCCGTACCATGACGGTTTGGTACGAATACATGTATCGGTACACCTCTACTATCTATCTATTGATGTTGCTCTGCGGGTGTCCCGTGTTCGAATCCCGACTCGAGGACCTTTCCCGATCCCACCCCGCCTCTCTATCTCACTTCACTTCCTGTCAATTCTGATCTCTCCTGTCACAATAAAGGCCAAAAATGCCAAAAAATCAAATCTTAAACAAAAGAATATATTTTTTGTAAACATATTCCAAAATTCTGTTGTTAATTTGTTGAACCAGTTATATATATATATATATATATATATATATATGAAATAAATAAATAAATAAATAAATAAATGTATGCATTTAAGTAGAAGCATGCAATGGTAATTTCTTTATCTCAAACAATTTATTGAAACAAAAGCTAACAACAGTTGACTTATTGTCTGCTGAGGCATGGCATTTCACTCTTCTTGAAGGGCTGCCCTCAGGTCATTGAGGTTCTGGGGTCCAGGGCTATGACCCTCTACATGATGACTTAGCTGATCCCATAGGTTTTCTATGGAGAAAGTGCAGGCCACTCCATTTGAGGTACCCCAGCCTCCAGCAGTCGTTCTGTGATGATGCAACCTCGATGAGCTGGGACATTGTCGTCCATGAAGATGAAATCAGGCCTGTGTTGCTCGTGCAGAGGCACAATGACTGGATTAATGATGTTATTTCCATAAATTTCACCCTAAAGTTGAATATCCCTAACATTTTGTGAGAAGTCTATTGAACAGTGTATCAGTACAAGTATCAATATCTTGTAATCAGCTGTGTTTTTTCTATATGCACTTGCTCCTGTTTTTATGACTCATTCCAGAGCACCACTTGGGTCAACAATCCTGCCTTTTCACATTGAGTAAATAGCACTTAACCCTGATCGCTTGAGGGAAACTGTCCCTGCAATTAGTGTCCTATTGCAGTTTCAACAGCACTCAGTGAAAGCTTCCACCAGGTAAAGAATTTAAAACTGAATGCTGCCTGATTCAGTTCAGTGGTGTGCTATGAATATAGATCGCAGATCACCATCTGCAATAGGCTTTGGTGAAGTAAACATGAAGATTATTTTAAGGGCCTACATTTGACATGTTGTCAAACAGGATTTCAGAAAGTAATTTCAAACATGTATCGAAATAATTGGTTTTGAAAGAAGTTTGGATGAAAGCTACCAAAAATATGTATGCTGTATTTTTTTCTAGCTGATGTGACTTAAGATTTTTGTAAAAAAACAAACAAACTAACTAACTAACAAAAAAACCCCCCAGAATTTCAGAATCTGTCTGTCTGTCTATTAATAGTCTAGAAACTAGCTTGTCATGCTAACAATGTGTTAAAATGTTAGAAACATGCTAAATCATGCTAGCAACATGCTAAAACATGCTAACAATGTATTAAAAATGTTAGCAGTGTGCTAAAACATGTTAGCAACATGCTAAAACATGCTTGCAACATGCTTGCAACATGTTAAAACATGTTAGCCATGTGCATGCCAGTTCACAAATGTCATGACTTATATCATTAGATTGTTGTGTGAAAAGTTTGTGTGTGTGTCTGCTGAAAATGTACAAATAAACCGGGGAAAAAAATGGAATCTCTCTCAGGACTCTGATAATCATTCAACAGCGTTTTATTTTTTTAATTCCATGCACAGATTTCAAAGCTCCAGGCATCTTTTTTGTTCCTCACCTATTGTCATTCTTATCTAAAAGACATTTCTCTTTAAATGCTTGAAGATTATGGGGCCTTTCAGAGCAGAAGGCTGACTGGGAGATGAATGAGTACCCAACAGGGTTGTTTTTGAAAGTAAAACTCATTCAGTCATCCAATACAACACGTATTGATCGTTTGATGTTTATAGGCGTTAAACCAATTTTTGCAAAGCGATAGTAGAGGAAGAGTGTTTAAACTCAGGGGCAATCTGCTAATGTTGTAAATGTCAAAGTTGTAAATCACTGCATGGTGAGAAATACAGTTCAGCGGTGGGTCTCTTTCCTTAAAATATTGTTCTGTTCAGACTCATTACTAGAGAATGGCTTGATTTACAATGAACTTATTAAAAGTAGATTTAAAAAGACAAGGACTTTACTCACTTATCACTTGGGATAAATCGAAATAGTCAAGCCTATTTGTGGAAAGAAAGTAAGATAAATCTTCTCATAGAAGTTGTGTTCCTCCAGGACGTATCAGACAGTTACATTAGTCTCTCCAGCTCAGACTAATTAAAGGCACTTGATTAATGATATGCCTTATTACAGTAATAAGAAAACAATAAGAAATCAATTATCCAGTCTCCTAAGGAGCGCCCTTTCTATTTAAGGTGTCAAGATGCTAATTAACAATACAACACATTTTACGGATGTTTGTGTGTATGCATTTTTTAAAACACTTTACTGCGATAATTACTTATCTGTCTGTGGGTTTGGAATCAATTGATGTTTTGCAACGTGGGGTGAAATGAATGAATCAGTAAGCTGTGGAAGCCAAAATTATTTTGGCAGAGGCTATTTGCGCTAAGTGTACATAGCGATAGAGGCGTGCAAATACACTGACCAAAATTATAAACGCAACATTTTTGTTTTTGCCCCCATTTTTCATGAGCGGAACTCAAAGATCTAAGACTTTTTCTATGTACACAAAAGGCCTGTTTCTCTCAAATATTGGTCACAAATCTGTCTAAATCTGTGTTAGTGAGCACTTCTCCTTTGCTGAGATAATCCATCCACCTCACAGGTGTGGCATATCAAGATGCTGATTAGACAGCATGATAATTGCACAGGTGTGCCTTAGGCTGGCCACAATAAAAGGTCACTCTAAAATGTACAGTTTTATCACACAGCACAATGCCTCAGATGTCGCTAGTTTTGAGGGAGCATGCAATTGGCATGCTGACTGCAGGAATGTCCACCAGAGCCGTTGCCTGTGAATTGAATGTTCATTTCTCTACCATAAGCCGTCTCCAAAGGCGTTTCAGAGAATTTGGCAGTACATCCAACCGGCCTCACATCCGCAGACCATGTGTAACCACAC
>JAHKKF010499797.1:0-10835 GCA_019740295.1 Labeo calbasu
GCAATCAGTGAAATGTGGCCAGCAGGCTGCGTAAATATAGCCATTAAGCCACCAACACTATATTGGCCAGTGTTTCAGTTTCTTTGTCCAACCCCTGTATATATAGCTAAAAATAAATTTGAATATAATACTGCTAAAAAAAACTAGTGTTGTCAATTGATTAATCGTGATTAATCACATCCAAAATATTTTTTGTTTACATAATGTATGTGAAATGTGTATATTTATGTATAAAAAATACACACACATACAGTATATTTAATTTTTTTTACACATATTTACATGCATACATTTATATTTTATATATATATATATATATATATATATACACACACACACACACTGTATTTAATATATACGAACATACAATTTTTCTAAAACATATACATGCATGTGTGTATCTATTTATATATACATAACAAATATACAAAGTACACACACATATATTATGTAAACAAAATCTTTTATTTGGGATGCGATTAATCGTTTGACAGCACTTCAAAAACCCAAAAAATTTCTAAATCAAACATAAACATAAACAGACAACACAAAAAAAGTCTGTTTTAAACCGGAAGCAGAATATCTTGCACATCATTGCTAATTTTTCAATATCATGAAACATGGCTGCCTTTAAATCCCAGCCCAACATACGCTCCATCTCTGCTTCTTATAGCCAGCTGTTCAAGGGCAGGGCTCTGACCAGAAGGACTAAAATAACTCCAACCCGAAAACTAAATCCCAGCATGCCAATATATGACAACTACAGCCAACCAAGAGAAAGAAAAAAATAAATATGCAGACAAAATGTAGGTAGAAAGCTTTTTCATCATTCAAAAGCACTCTATATGTGTGGAGATGTAGGTGGGTGTATAAGCAAACACTGCGACTCCTGTTTGAAAAATGTTATTAAACAAGCAAACCACATACGAGAAGAGCAGCTATATGGATTGCAGCGATCGTAAGTATGCAGTGCGTGTATATATAGACAAGGGGAAAAAGGGAGGGAAGGAAGAAGGAAAATATAGCTTGATCTTAAAATAACAGCTGAGACAGTGTGTCCTCACCATTTCTTGGACTTCAGTTTAGGAGGAGGGTTCCGTGGGATAAGGAACAAAGCTCGCATGGGATGCATGTCACACAACGCTGAGGGAAAGAGCACAGCAATCAAACACGCTGATAAAAGACTCTTTCACCCATGTGCCCAATTATCAGACTAACTGACTCAAGAGGTGACAACAATTCATGAACGCAAGTAGAACAGTGACTGGGTCGCTGCTACACGCTGTCCGTGTGAGTGAGCGAGTGTGTGTGAGAAAACATGACTAAGTGTTCTTCTGCATAAGTTATGACAATGGAGCACAAATCGACCTCCACCTCTGATCTTCTTTTTCAGAAGTGTTAAATATCACAAAAGAAATCGATTCACATTCGCTAGGTACTCATTTATTTTACTTTTTTAACATAACATTACTTTATTATTATTACTTCTTTTTTTTAACTGGCATAACAGGGATGGGGAAGAGGGAGGTTTAGTATGCGTGTTTATTTGTTTAGTAAAAAGTGCTTAAAGTAATTTATTTATTTTTAAAGTTATACCATACAACAGTTAAGGCCCATTTACACCAAGGATGATAATTATAATAACTATAAAAGTTTTAATATTCATTCCAATACTTTAAAAACAGGGAAGCCCACATCACAACTATAATGACTATGACACGGAGTAACAATACAGTTTCACTTTTATAAAAAAAATTTTCTAACTGATGAGTAGAGCTGGGCGATGACATAAAAAATTTAATTTTCGATTTTTTTAGAACGTTTGACCAATTCTTGATTTTTTATGATTTTTAACTAGTCAACTTGAAAATGTAACTACAACATGATTCAGGTAACTTTTTCTTCATTAACCCTCTAGTTAATGCATGATCTACAACTACATCTTGTACAAACTTGTCTTATACATATTATATGTTAAGAAATAATGAGGAAAATGCTTAAAAAAAAAACAAAACTCAAAATTCAAGGTAATTCAAATTCAATATGACTGAATGTATAAAACCAGTAGACTAATATTAACTATAAATGCTTTGTAAAAACAATGAACAGCAGCTTTCAGCCAGTCATCATGATGCAAACATTAAATGTCTGACACACAGCAGTAGTTCTTCACAGGTTTTTAATTTGATGGCGCTGCTTTTCCATTGTTTTTTCTATGTAAACATGGACGCATTTGACTGTTACACTTGTGTCTCTTGCAGTGTCTCATGCTTGAAACGGCAAGAACATGTCAACACAAAAGCGCAGTCTGTGCGAATGGCACCTAGTGATATGAGCGCATCACACTTGAGCGTTAATCACGTGCATCGACATGCAGTTGAATCGTTTTTTTCTCTTTACTGTTATCATTGGCATATTGTCAAAGTGTCTAATTTTAACATTTGGTATTATTTCTATTCAAAATCACCATTCCTTGATTTCTAAAGAATAAAATCATGCCAAAACATTGGATTCGAATTAATCGATAAAATCTGAAAAAAAAAAAAAAAAAAAAAACAATAATAATAAATTAAAAAAAAAATAATAATAAAAAAATGGCCCAGCCCTACTGATGAGTGAGAAAAACAAAAACACCTGACTTTAAAGAGCTTGAACATTTTAAATGGCAATCAACAACTGTGCACTTATAATAAACAGAATGTGAACCTCATAAACCACATACATGCTTTGCAAGGCCTTGAATGATAAAGAATTACTTAAAAAAGGAACTGAAAAGTTAAGGTCTATTTCTTTCAACATCAGTTAGTTATAATTAGGAGTTATTGTCACAGATGTAGTTTTTGGTGTAAATGGGCCTTCTTTTCTGCCTGTCTAATCGGATTGGCCAAGCAGTGTTCAAATAACTTTGACTGCTTACAGTATCACTCTGTTTGCATTTCAGACCAAAGAATGTGAGGAGTATGCAGGGTTGCCAAGTCTGTGGTTTTCCTGCGGAACAGGGCTACTTTTAAACTATTGCTGCTGGGTTAATGGTTTAACATATTGCACAAAGTACATTTGACTGAAATGCTTGAACTGAAATTCGCCATATTTAACCGATGACAAAACTGCAGTAGATGTTAAGTTTTGTGAAGGAGGGCCAATGGTAAGGAACCCTTGAGTGAAAGTAACAACAGTAAATGTAAAACATGTACTTAGGTATGGGAATTGCATATTTTAAGTTTTAATATTTAGGATATAGTCATTGGGGCTATTTTTGATTGGCTATTAGCTAGTTTTGTTACACAGACCTGGCAACCCTGGCAGTATGGTAAAAGCAGTAAAGGTGGTAGCGTAAACTCATATATTCAGCCCTATTAGCAGGAGCTGTAATGGTGACTGTAATTTGAGTGTAATAATGCTGGTTTGAGAGACTGATATAAAACATATACTTTTGCTCATAATAAAGTCTGGAATGCGAGTTTGCATCAGTAAACACACAGACAGTGTACTTACGAGGTGCTCCTTCAGCCATCTCTATAGCGGTGATTCCCAGAGACCAGATATCACTCTGTTGTAACACAACAACAACAAAAGAGAGTTTAATTAAATCCAAGGCATACACTACTGTACAACTGATGTGATATAAAAAAAAACACACCCCCAATCAATAAAAGAATAAAACTAAAAATAAACATCCAGTCTGATGAATCATTAATAATGGCACTGTTTATTTTGTATGAACAATAACACATACCATGAGCTTAAAAGCGAAAAACAAAAGAACGTTTCCGCCGAATAGTAATATAGAGGAACCATTTCCTCTTCTGCAAGCAGCCACAGACAATGCACTGTGACGGTATTCATTCAAACCAAACTGAGAGAAAAGTGTTGTATTAAGTATCACTTCACTAAATAATGACTAGGCTAAATGTCACACATACTGTAATAATAGACTGACCAGTTTTTATGGTGATTAATATTAGGCCTTCTTTAAGCGATTGAACATATTCTATTATTGATATTTATGAAATGAAAACCAAAAATCAGATATTATATTGTTAAATTAATATAATTAAACCTTCCTATTTTATTGTTAATAATCACAAAAATCCTGTCCATGTAATATTGGTATCAGAACCTAATAACTGGGCTTCATGTGATCTCAACATAAACTACCAGCCAAAAGTTTTTGAACAGTAAG
This sequence comes from Labeo calbasu, assembly GCA_019740295.1. Taxonomy (NCBI): domain Eukaryota; kingdom Metazoa; phylum Chordata; class Actinopteri; order Cypriniformes; family Cyprinidae; genus Labeo; species Labeo calbasu. The sequence goes on from JAHKKF010499797.1 coordinate 4,184, forward strand.
ATTTTAAATGTTCTTTTCCGCTTACCAAGCCTGCGTTTATTTGATCCAAAATACAGAAAAAGTGGCAATACTGTGAACTATTTTTACTATTTAAAATAACTGCTTTCTATTTTTATATATTTTAAAATGTAATTTATCCCTTTGATCAAAGCTAAATATTCAGTATCATTTCTCCACTCTTCAGTGTCACATGATCCTTCAGAAATCATTCTAATATACTAATTTGCAGTTCAAAAAAATAATAATTATTATTATTATTATTAATATTTAAAACAGTCAAGTACATTTTTTTCAGGATTCTCAAATGAATAGAAAGATCCAAAAATCTACATTTATCTGAAATAAAAAAGCCATTCAAAAGCTTGGAGTCAGTATAATTTTTTTGGAAAGAAATTATAGAAATTAATACTTTCAAATTACTTTCACTAATCAAAAGTATTTATTATAAAATATTTATAATGTTACAAAAGATATCTATTTCAGATAAATGATGTTCTTCTGAACTTTCTATTCATCTATATTAATTTCTACAAGAAAACTTAAAAAAAATTCTACTCGGCTGTTTTCAACAAATGCAGCAAATCAGAATATTAGAATGATCAAAAGTTCGGACTTTAAAATCTTACCAACCCCAAACTATCGAACAGTGGTGTACAACAACAGTCAGAAGCTCATTTTACCCTGTAATCATAGGTGGAGTCGGGATTCTCATCACAGGCAATGACTTCTGGGGCCATCCAGTATGGAGTGCCAATAAAAGTGTTTCTTCTGCCGACTGTACGATCCAACTGTGCGCTCACCCCAAAGTCCACTACAGAGAGAGTGAAAAAGAAAGAAGCAATCATGGTCTGTAATATTACAGGACACTCTGTGCTTACAAACAGTTTTATAAAACCTGTTGCTCAGCCAAAATGTTTATATTCATTTATGCTAATTCCTTTCCTCTCATACATGCAGACACACTCTTTCACTTCCGTCACACTCTCCCTCAGGTTGTGGTGTGTGAAGATATTTTTGTCATGGTGTCAGGCCTATATTAATGAGCTTCGGTGCTTTGCTCTAGTTGTTAAAAGATGATGTTCTCTAATCAGACAGGATATAGGCTAGACAACACACACACACAAAGTCAAACACTCAAAACAGAGCTATGCAAATCAAATATCTCAGCATCAGACAGCCCTGAACCAAAAACAAAATTAATGAGAGAGTCTGTTTTTCTTAGTGCAACAAGTGAATATCTCACGCACCGAGTTTAACCTCTGCATTCTCTGTAAGGAGTACATTCTGTCCCTTGATGTCTCTGTGGATGACTTTATGAGCATGGAGGTGAGACAGACCCTGAGAAGCAGAGAGACAGTGGTTACTGACTGCGCAACATTATATGCAATTACATAAATCTAAAAGCTTAACTCAAGTAAGGCTGTAGTTAAGTGTCATGTATCAGGCATGTAATGTATATCGTTAAAGCTGGCATGAAACGCAAATTGCAGTCGTCTTCTCTTCCATGTTGTGACATATACAGATTGCTGGAGCACGTCATAAGAGCAGGTATGCAATTGTAACAGGACGTTAACACTTTTGATTAAAGATTATAAGAGAACATGAATTAAAAAAAAATTAAAATATTATGTGTATTGACAAATCATTTATAATAAACGCTGCAATATTCAGAAAAAAGAAAAAAAGAATTGTCCATTTTGATTTCATAGGTCTCACTCTCAGTATTTCTCTGCAGATGTAAGCAATCCAGTCTTCTTTCAGAGAGTTGCCCTTCGTGTTCTTCACCAAGTCTGTTACTGAGCCAGCGCCACAAAACTCCATCACCAACTAAACAAAAACACACAAAATTTACATATAAGAAACTGCAACCTGACACAGGCTATTTTTTTCCAAATAAACAAGGTCCATGATTCAAAGTGTTCATTTTTCATGTTAACCCATTTCCGTTAAAGGGGACATCAGATGCCCATTTTCCAAGTTGGTATGATTCTTTAGGGTCATCATGAAATGTCTGCAAAACACTTTGGTTAAAATTCCTCAATGGTCATGTAAAAAAAAAAAAAAAAAATTACCTGTTCACAGCGACCCATTTCAGTGCGTATCTCTTTAAATTATAATGAACTACCGCTCACTCCGCCCCTCTCTTCCATTTTTTTTGTCTATTCTGTGATGCGTTACCGTCAAAAACAAAGCTAAAAAAACAAAGCTCAGTGGCTCTGATGTCAGGACAAAATGAAGACTCTTATATTCACTTTTACATACAACTACAAAACACCTGCATTGCTTATGAGACGCTGTCACTACAGATGCTCAAGCGTGGAGAAAATGGTGGACAGCACACAACTGGCTGAGGGCGGAAATATGTTAATATGGAACAATCCGTCAGCATTCATGAGCGGTGCCAGAGCAGAAGTGTTGGGAATGTTACTTTAAAAAAGTAATTAGTTATAGTTACTTCTCACAAATAGTAACTGAGTTAGTAACTGAGATGTGTTACTTTTTCTTTAAAAAATGTTCAGATGTGTCAAATAACTTGGATGCCCCCCAATATTAAATATGTTGAATGAATAAAACATTATAAACTAATCTACACAATTTTAATGTTGCTGTGGGACAATGTGAGAGACACCTTCCAGGGGCTAAATATCACGTTACTGGGATTGCTTCAACCCACAGACTCTCTACACTGTAAAAAAACAAACAAACAAACAAACAAAAAACCACACAATTTGTTGAACGAACTTAATAAAAATTTGTTACCCTGCAGACTTAAAATTTTAGTTCAGTCAACTCAAATAAGTTTACTCAACTTGAAATGTTAAATTGTACTAAGTAAACACTTAGATATTTGAGCTGACTAAAACAATTTGGTTTGTTGAACTTAAAAGCTGGGCTTGTTACCCAGCTGCCTTAAAATTTTAAGTTGAATGAACTCAAATATCTAAGTTGTCACTTAGTACAACTTAACATTTCAAGTTGACTGAACTTAAAATTTTAAGGCAGCCAGGTAACAAATTATTTTAAGTTGAATCAACATTTTTTTTTTTACAGTGTATGTATCTCTAATTTATTCACGTCTATGAGTGGCTCCGCTTTTTAAATGTTAAACATCCACGTGAGACGCGCAGACATGTAGGTAACCTCCGTAAACAAACGTGAAAATTCATCTCGGCTACTTTTCGCTTCCATGAGGACACGCGCTGAGATGAATAAGCCAGAATTTACCTCAGAAGAACAACGCAACATGATGTGACCACTTCAGTGAGCTCAATTATAGTAATGCCACATTTTATTGTCAGTAACGGTAATGGCGTTGCAACAGGGGAAACAGTAATTTGTTTGATTACTCATTACTAAAAAAGTAATGCCATTAGTAACGACTTTTATTTATAACGTCGTTATTCCCATCACTGCAGAGCAGTATGACTTCATGTGAATACATTTTTATTACGACGGGACACATTTATATGCAAACACCATGTAAAAGTGAATTTTGCATCCGACGTGCCCTTTAATGACAGACTGCGGCTGTAACTGATCACTGTGGCTTGATGCAGGACTTTTTAGAAGGTCAGAAATCACAGGTTATGGTTGTGATCAGGTTTAAGGAAGAACAGACCCAGAGCTGGTCGTCGTGTCCGGGTGGACTTTTCTTCACAAAGGCTCCATAGTAGGTGGCGATGTTCCTATGGTGACTGTACTTCTTCAGCATGTTAATTTCAGCTTTAATTTCCTCCTCCTCTTCCTCAGTCACATCCATGACCTTTATGGCTGCCAGCTGACCCGTCTTAACATGACGACCCTGAAACAAGAAGAATTTCAATAGCAAGTAGCATAGAAATGAATCATTAGAAATATTACCAATCAAAAATGTACAAAATCAGGAAATTTACAAAATATCTTCATGGAACACGACCTTTACTTACCAAAATTGACATTAAAAATGTTAAATGTTAAAAAATATTGCTATTATTGCTACAAAAACAGCATATTAACTAACCATCCAAAAATACTATAGCACTCTAAGAAATACCACAGGTACACACATTGTATACACTGGTCTATAAACTGCATATTTAAAGCAACACTAAATCTACGCTGGATAAACTACCTCACTATCTTGCTACCACTAATAAACTACTCACATTTGTCACACACACCACAACCTTCGTAACCTACAGTACACACCCATTACACAATAGTACATAAACTATAGCCTCACAAATGACACATTTTCCAAACAATACAGCCTGAAGTATAAATTACACCCTACACACATTTTAAAGAAGGCTCATGTCATACATTGCAATAATTACAGAGGCCGGTAGGGTTAAAATCACTACATGAGCCTGTAAGTATAAAGGTTTATTACACACTACGTCACACGGTTTCTTAAAAGTGTGTATTTTTCTATGTTAAAATACCTTTCCCAGCTGTATATGCAGACTATAAGTCATTTGTAGATTAATTTATCAAAAAAGTGTATACACTCTGACTTTGACGACACATTGCTGTATATTTAACCATCCTTATTAACATAAAACAGCATCACTGTATGTTTGTTAATATGTTTAACTGGAAATGAGAAGAGTTTTAGGGAAATTTGTTCGTAAGTCACCATTATATTTCCAGTTCCCTTTGGTGACGCTAGCGGTGTTTTACACAGTTTAGCTTTAAACAGTGAAATTCGACTGCATTCAGTCTGCTCTCCATTAACTCTTTTCTGTAGTCGTCCAGCCGTCTTCATCTCGACGGCGAGTATTGACAGGTCTGAGCACAGCTGCAGTGATCTAAGTTACTCCGTGTGTTATTGCACCACGCTGAGAGTGCAATGACATTCTCACACATGCCCTCACGTACACATGCACACAACTGCTTTAAACCACTTCTGTCCTCCATTACTCATGTACCAGCAGCAGCATCTCTAATCCATCTCCCACTGAACCCTTCATCACTCTCGCTTTCAAACACACGCACGGCACATAACTCGATTCTTCTAAGAGCACAAATGGGAGTATTATTTATCATCTGAGGAGTCATTGCTGAGTAACAATAGGATAGCATTAACTGCTAACAGACATAACAGTCCCTCTTCCTCCTGCCCTCCATCTCTGTCTCACCTTGTACACTTGCCCGTAGGTGCCGTTGCCCACGACCTCCACCAGCTCGAAGATTCCTGCGGGGTCCTGGAAGAGAGAAACAATTTTTAGAATGTTAAAATCGTTCAGTCATGCAAATCCCCTCAAATGAAGATGATTTGGTTTTACTCTGCAATAGTTCCATCTAATGCAAAAAAAAAACCCTTAGAGGCTTAAACCAGAAACATATTTTACTCAAGAACGCAGATGTCACCGCTTGAACAACTTGCCTGATATGTGATATTGCGTTGGTCTGGAAATAACACTTCAAAAGTCTGTGCTATAAAACTTAATAAAAATATATGAATACATTTAATGTTTGTCTAGTATGGTTTCTTATTATACAGTTAAGGCCGATTATTAGATTTTAAACAAGAATAAAAAGTTTGTAAACAACTTTTCACAGTAAGTTTTCAAATTATTTCTGAAACTTATATAATGTGTCAAATTGAACTTATTTTTCCAAATGTTTATTCTTTAAATATATTAAAAGAACTGTTCAAGTTCCATTAGGTAACCAGCATATTGAAAGGATTAGTTCACTCCAGAATTAAAATTTCCTCATAAGTAACTCACCCCAGTCTTTCTTTATTCAGTCACAAAGAAATTAAGGTTTTTGAGGAAAACATTCCAGGATTTTTTCTCCATATACTTCAATGGGAGCCACAGGTTGAAGGTCAAAATTGCAGTTTCAATGCAGCTTCAAAGGGCTCTACACAATCCCAGTTGAGGAATAAAGGTCTTGTCTAGCAAAACGACTGGTCATTTTCTAAAAAAAAAAAAAAAATTAAAATGATATAGTTTTTAACCACAAATGCTCACCTCGTACTACCTCTGCGTCTAGACTTCACGCAAGGTCATGTTTGATGTTGGCGGAAGTACCGGCCCCGTGTGAAAACGGAAAATGAGATGTGTTTTTTGCCCTACCCTAACTTTTTGAACCGAAAGACACATATGAAGAACTAACCACCTGCATCGCAAAGCTAGTGCAAGATGACCATTTGTGGTTAAAAGAGTATATAAATTTGATTAGACAAGACCCTTATTCCTCGGCTGGGATCATGTAGAGCACTTTGAAGCTGCATTGAAACTGCAATTTGGACCTTCATCCTGTTGGCTCCCATTGAAGTTCACTATATGGAGAAAAATCCAGAAATGTTTTCCTTAAAAACATTCATTTCTTTTTGACCGGAGAAAGAAAGAAAGAAAGACATGAAAATCTTGGACGACATGGGGGGGTGAGTAAATTAACAGGAAATTTTACTTCAGGAGTGAACTAATCCTTTAAGACGAATTAGAATCATTCGATCAAATTGCAATGAAAACAGTGACAGATCCTTTCGTTCCTTATTGTGACGCACATTCAAGCGAAAAGGATTATTGAAAAAGAAAATAAAATGTAGGGCAGTGACTTGGATCTACAGTGGGTACGGAAAGTATTCAGACCCCCTTAAATTTTTCACTCTTTGTTATATTGCAGCCATTTGCTAAAATCATTTAAGTTCATTTTTTTT
>JAHKKF010499799.1:0-19642 GCA_019740295.1 Labeo calbasu
TTATTACATCCAGCAACACAACACCTCAATCACTCAATTCTTGTCTAACTTACATCCCTGCTCCGGCATCAAAACATGGAGGTTGGACTGTTACAACTAATCTGAGGTAAGACGCTCATGTCAATCAACTATCGTGGGAGCGGCATCTGCCGGTGTGATGCCACAACGACAGGCATCTGAGAATGGCTCGATTTGAAAAAGGGAATATTATTTTTTCAGATGAATTAAAAACCGCTGAATGGATTTTTATCATTATAGGGTAGATTTGTACATACACTGCCAACACACATTAATGTTCAAAAAAAATGTAAAAGTGAACTTAGCATCCGATGACCCCTTTAATACCTGGGGTTCCGTATCAAAATAATTTTTCAGTTAACCTGATTATGTATTGTAAACTATTTTCTATTTAATGTGCGCTTATGTGGTGTGTTTCAGGTTTTTCATGAGGATAACAAACCTTTTGAGATTGTGTATACTGTGAAACTTGCACCCACTTACGGTTTTCTGCGGATATCCATGCTAGAAGAAGATCACTACCGTGGCAGTCAGAAGAATCCCATCCAAAGCTTTTCACAGAGTGATATTAATGAGGGGCATGTTCAATATGTTCAAACAGAGCATGGATATGTTAATGACTCCTTCTCACTTGACGTAACCAATGGCGTTCTAACAATCCATGATCTCGTAGTCGTAGTGGATATTATCCCCTTGCACATCCCACTCGAGGTGTCCAATATGACCCTGATAGAGGGTTCTTCTAAAGCTCTCACTCAGGACATCATCAAAGTTGTCAACACACACTTTCATGGACTCCAAATCTTCTATCTTGTAACCGAGGGGCCTCATCATGGACGAATTGAGCACTCAAGGATCCCTGGTGTTCCCATTCCATCTTTCACAAGGGCTCAAGTGAGTTTCTGTTCTTCACTTGTTCATTATGAAAAGATATTATTCACTAGTAGTTTTTATAATATTAAAGAGTTGTATACTTTCGTTTGTCACAGGCTGAACAGGGATTCATATTCTATGTCCATGATGGAAGTGAGACTGTGGCTGATAATTTTACAGTGGTGGCCAATAATACAGATATCCGAAAACAAAGCCTGCCTTTTGTGGTTTATGTCAGTGTAACACCCATAAATGATGAACCTCCAATGGTAACTGTCAACAGGATTCTCAAGGTGAGATTTTTCTTAAAGGCATAGTTCATCCAAAAATGAAAATGACTTCCAATTACTTCGTTCCAAACCTGTACATTCGTTCAACTTCAAAACACAAATTAAGATATTTTTGATGAAATCCGAGAGCTTTCTGACCCGTTCAAGGCCCAGAAAGGTAGTAAGGATATTGATAAAATAGTTCATGTGACATCAGTGGTTCAACCGTAACGTTATGAAGCTACAAGATAACTTTTCGTCCAATGCAGGGTCAGAAAGCTCTTGGATTTCATCAAAAATATATTTATTTGTGTTCTGAAGATGAATGAAGGTCTTATGAGTTTGAAAGTACATGAGGGTGAGTAATTAATGACAGAATTTTATTTTTTGGATGGACTATCCCTTTAAGCTAATGTGTATTCTACTTATAGGTATAGTATTTGTAAAAATTAAATGATAAGATATATTAAATGAACATAAAACAAAAACACACACTAAAGCAGTAAACATGACTGCAACCTGGGTTTTTCAAATGATTTTATTTTCTTCCCACAAACTGTGTGGAGGCCTAGACTTTAGATTCCCCCTTTCACCAGCAGGAGGCTCAGTAAACACATTATGAAATGGTTTCTGGTGTAAAATTTAAACCTTACCTGACAAAACAGGTCCAGAACTGACAGCATCATGTTTCTTTCATTAGGTGTGGGAAGGTTCTGTGACAGAGATAACCACTGAAGACCTCAGTTCTGAAGATCCAGATTCTCCTCCTGAGAGCCTGGAATTCATCATCACTCCACCAAGTAATGGGCATCTAGCTCTGAAGAGCGCCCCCTCCAGGCCTGTTCTGAACTTCACCCAAGATCATATCAATCATGGCCAGATGGTGTTTGTACATAATGGTTAGTTTACATTATTAAGTACCCATTGATAACCCATTTTGCTTGATATGTCAGTAAGTTTGTGGCATTTATGTTTTGACAGGTGCCTTGTCAGGAGGATTTCACTTTCAAGTCAATGATGGGGTGAACTTTGCTCCAAGGCAAATCTTTAGTGTTGCAGCCCAATCTCTAGTCATCAGCTTAGAGAAAAATCAAGAGCTCAGAGTTTTCCCAGGTTTGATTTTTTTTTGTACTAGTACAAATGCTAATGCAATGAACAAAGGTCTTACAGGTTTGGAACGACATGAGGGTGAGTAGTTAATGACAGAATTTTCCTTTTGGGTGAGCTATCCCTTCAAATACAAAAAAACTATTTAAATTTTAGTAGAAAGGAGTTAGTAAGGGTGCCTTTCACATGAAGCAATAGGGTAGCAAAAGAACAAGATATTGTAGCAGACTGCAGCAGCTTGACTGGACTTTAAAAAGTGAAACTCAGACTATCCTAGTCATTGAAGCAGTACTGGTGCAATTTTCTGTGTGATGTAAATGGTGTATTTCCTGTATCCTTCTACAGGTTCTTCAGAGTTAATTACTGAAGATGAGCTGCTGATAATCACAAATGACTTTGATGATATTTATGGGAATCGCACCATTACATACACTGTGACCACGCCTCCAAGATTTGGCAGCCTGATGTGGAAACAAGATGAAAATTCCACAGAGGAAATCTCATCCTTTACCCAAAACATGGTATTTATGAAATCTGCTTCTAGGTTTAGTTGGCTGATGTTAAAATGTCTACTTCTTTTCAAAAGTATGATCACGTTTCTCAGAGAGAAACTGATGTAACTGCTTTTGAGTACTTTTTAGTGGATTCTGTTAGCATTTAACATTTTAAATGCTCTACCACAGATCTCATTTAGCATAGATGTTTTGAAGATATGATTTCAAGGATGCTTTTTCCTTGTCAAAACAATACAATTTCACACATTATTTGTGTAACATTATTTGACCATAACAAAGTAGTTCTGACAGAAATTGTATTGTGGTATATCTATATGGCCAACAACTTAAAGGATTAGTTCACTTATAGAAGAAAATTTTCCTGATAATTTACTTACCCCCATGTCTTCCAGAATGTCCATGTCTTTCTTTCTTTAGTCGAAAAGATATTAAGGTTTTTGAGGAAAACATTCCAGGATTTTTCTCCATATAGTGGACTTCAATGATAGCCACGGGTTGAAGGTCCAAATTGCAGTTTCGGTGCAAAAAATAATAATAAAAATGTATATACTTTTTAACCACAAATGCTCATCTTGCACTAGCTCAACCTCACCCATTACGTAGTTATGTTGGAAAAGTCACCCGAGACGTAGGCGGAAGAAGGCAGAAGAAAGTACAATGCCCTTTACAAAAAATTGTAAAACAACAATGTTAGACGATTTTGAAGTTGGAGGAGAAAACCCCTACCTTTTTGAACCGAAGTACACAGATGAAGAACTAACCACGCGTACATCGCAGAGCTAGTGCAAGATGAGCATTTGTGGTTAAAAAGTATATAAATTTTGAAAATGGCCAATCGTTTCACTAGGTAAGACCCTTATTCCTCGGCTGGGATTGTGTAGAGCCCTTTGAAGCTGCATTGAAACTGAAATTTGCACCTTCAACCCATTGGCCACCATTGAAGTTCACTATATGGAGAAACATTTTCATCCTGGAAGTGAACTAATCCTTTAAGCAAGTCTGCATATGACTGCTGCTGTAATTGTCATAACGTTATCACCAGCCCATATCTGCAGCTCAAATAAATTTTTTTGCATCACAATTTTAAGCTAAATAACCTTTGTTATTTTAGGTGAAAGAACGCGCTGTGCTGTATGCACAGACTAAACCTGTTGCATGGACCGCTACAGATTCCTTCACCTTCACTGCGTCATGCCCACCAGCATCTCTCCAAGCTCATACCTTTAATATCCACATCTCTTATGAAAATACTGGTCAGGAGCATAGGAGTGCACTCTTAACAAATACTGGTAATGATTTCTGACTTACAGTTATTTATATTTAAAAACCACATGAAAAAAAAATTGTATAATTACCTTCACATTAACAACACTAACATTCATATTTATTATTCAGGTGCTGTTGTCGCTGAGGGTAGTAGTGTTCTCATTGATAAATCAAAATTGGATGCCTCCAACGCTTTGGAAAAATTAGATGAAGCAGAACGCAATTTCTATGAGGTCTGGTATGAAATCACCTCTCCACCCCACCATGGTACAATTGTTGTAGGTGACAAGAACCTGACACATGAAAGACCAAAGTTTTCTCAATTCAACCTGCATAAGAATGGAATAATTTATGTACATGATGACTCAGAAACCACTCATGATAACTTCACTTTTGACGTGTGGCTAATCCCCAAAGGAAAGCCTGCTCAACGACCTCGGAATGCAGATTATATAGTATCTGAAATATTTAACATCACTGTGACCCCTGTTAATGACGAGCCTCCTGTGCTCAAGACAGGATCCCCAAGACTCAAAGTGGTCAAAGGGGATACCGTGACCTTAGACCCTAAGAACCTTTATGTGGAGGACCAAGACACTCCACCTGAGGAGCTTTTTTATACCGTAATCAGCAAGCCCAAGAATGGCTTCCTTGCATTGGAGGGTCAGCTCAATAAGTCTGTCAGCACCTTCACCCAAGCTGATGTAAATCATGGAAGGGTGCACTTTGTACAAAAGGGGGAGTCCTCATCAGGAGTCATCTACTTCAGTATCACCGATGGATTCCACAGACCACTCTATAAGCTCTTCAGTATAGAGGTGGAGAATATCACCATCAGTGTGGTCAACAACACAGGACTGACTCTACTGCAAGGCCAGACCACAGTGATTCTGACATTTGAGAACCTGGCTGCAGTGACCAATGAGAGAGATGCACCCATTAAGTATTTAGTTACAAGCCCACCAAGCCATGGGAGTGTCATGGTTATGAAAGAACCGGTCACACACTTTGACCAAGAGGACCTGCACTCAGGCAGAGTATTTTATAACATGAGTGACCTGTCATCCCCTCGAGACTGCTTTGAGTTCACGGTCTTCACATCTGAGAGTAACCTGACCAACCAGGTGGTCAACATCACAGTCAAGCCACTCATCCACCTTGGAGAGCACGTCAGGATCCCAGATGGCATCCCAGTGAAGCTCCGAAAGGATGTCTTGGACGCAACAGAATTGGCCTCCCTTAGTGCAAGCGATCCTATCTTTGAAATCCTTGAGCCGCCGAAACACGGCAAGCTAGTCAAAATCACATTTGACCTTGGAGGAGCCTCTCACTCGGTGGAGTCCTTCTCGTTCAGGGATGTGGAACAAGGCAGAGTGGCTATTGAGGAAAACATCAACTTCCATGGCATTTATGCTAACACAACAGCGGCCAGGTACAACGTCACAGCGGTCCACCCACTTAATGACTCGTTTGTCTTCCTTTTGAAGGCAGCCAACGTCCAACCTGCCATGGGCGAATTTGTGTATCTAGTATTACCTTACAATCCCATTACTGGGAAGCATATACTTACAGAGCCGACCAAGTTGCCGACTTTGAACAAAACAACGAATTCTATGTACCCTCCATCTCACATATATCCATCAACAAGACCACACAGGACTACTTCAAAGCTGAAACCTCGAAACCGCTGGGGGAACCACACTCGAAGCAGAACCACGGTTCCTCATGTTCCCCGCACCACGGTGGAGAAGTTGGACCCCTCCCCAAAAAACACTTTAGTAAGGATGGAGTCTTTACCGAGACCTGCATCTGATCCCTTGCTCATCATCTTACCACTTCTGGCTTGCCTCCTCCTGATTGTCATTCTTGTGGTTCTCATACTTGTCTTCCGGCACCGCAGGGAAAAGCGGGCTCATCCGGCAATGATACCAGATCTAACGGGGAACCCTGGTGAAGATATTTTAGCCAGAGGCCCATATCTGGGTCAGCCCGAGAGAAGTCTCACTGTTCCTTCGGTTATAGTAACCCCGCTCGCTCAGAGTTGCCCTAATAGTCCTGTTTTACAGGAAGTACATGATGCAGCCTTGGTGCCAGCAATCGAACAAGCTGTGTCTCCATTTCTCCTTTGCACATGGAGTCCACTGAACCCTGATTCTGCCCAGCAATGTTCACCAGCAACACCCCTTAAACAAAACCAGTACTGGGTTTGACTCCACTCCTTTTATCACATCCAGATGTTGCTTGAACTATCATTGTGCAGGACCATCATCGGAGCCAAATCTTAGCAGTACTGGCAGAAGAAAGTAAGCTTCTACGTTTCATACCATACTTTGAGAAACTTAAATATCCAATCATGCTATTGCTGGCATTTGGTTTTTAACCTTGCAGACCGAAGGACTCTTGGCTTAGTATCAAGTGAAAGATCACCAAACAACTAGAATTTTAACAATCATATGTTTTTTGATGTCCTATTGTTTCAGTTTTGTCCTGCCACAGCTCAGATGTTTTTGTGGTTTTGGTCTTTTTTTTGTTTTGTTTCATTTCTTACAAAACAGAGATAGCCACAAAGTCTTACTACATGGTCAGAATATTTTGCAGTTACATTTTTCATTATACATTGTCAGAAGAAAATACTTCTCTCATAGTAATAGCAATTGCAGTGGTGCTTTCGCGAATGTGCGAAGAAGAGAAGACATTATTGAATAAAGTTATTTTTGTTTTTTTCGCACACAAAAAGTATTCCCGTAGCTTCATAAAATTACAGTTGAACCACTGATGTCACATGGACTATGTTATCGATGTCCTTACTACCTTTATGGGCCTTGAAAGTGGTGGTTGCTTTGCTGTCTATGCAGGGTCAGAAAACTCTCGGATTTCATCAAAAATATTTTCATTTGTGTTCTGATGATGAACGAAAGTCTTACAGGTTTGAAATGACATGAAGGTGAGTAACTGATGACAAAATCTTCATTTTTAAATGAACTATACCTTCAAGTTTATTATAAAGTGCAAGATATGGAATAATTACTACTTCTACAAGATAACTAAACTGAGTATTTCTTTCACATTCTTTCACTATAGCTTTATGCTGTACCCTAATGCCTTATGATTATTTATATGGTCGCATCTGCCGTTTATAGTCTGAAGTCTGTCAGAATGTAATGGAATTAAATAGAGAACTGAAACTACACAAAGGTGCATTTTAAAACAGTGTCTAAATTTAAAACACTATGTTGACCACAAAAACAAAACCACCCTCAGAAATATTGCACAATTTTTACATTCCTAGCAAGACCGCATTTGCTGGATATACAGCAGAAATGCATCGCTATTAAAAGAAGGTGAATCCTTCAAACACTCTCAGTATTGCCTAGTTTGCTTCAAAGATATATGCTTCAGACCCACATCTATTTTTAATAATTTTATATTCTTCTGAAGTGAAATATGACAATCTTTGTTTGTTATCTTGTAATTTACGAATGAATGTTTACATGTATGTGTATTTATGTGTGGCAGTAATACATTAATGTAAAAATGGTTGTCATTACATGTATAAATGTATGAAATAATAAAAGTATTGCTTTTTCTATAACCCTGTAATCCTTATCATTACTAATAGATAATAATAATAGAAAAAAACAGTGTTTCATAAAAACATAAATGAATAGTATAGGCCTTCTTTTTCATCTTAGCATTGTGTTATGCACAATATGTGTGGGCTTGTTAGTGATCTAGCTGTGGAAATAAATTCTTCATGATTAAGTACCTGAGTGTGTGGAAAGAGAAGCCTAACTTTAGCTCTGATAAATAATTCAAACAAGAGATTGACTGCTCCGGACAGCTCTGTTTTTTTTCCCCTAGTAAGCACAGAAACTAATAATGGTACAATCTCCTTCAAGAGGTCATTTGATTGGCCTGAGTGTGCTAATCTTCCTTGATGGTTGATTATTTTTCCATTTTTATTATTTTTCAATGTTTCTTAAGGGGGTCCTATTATGCTTTTTCACTTTTTGAATTTTAGTCAGTGTGTGATGTGTAGGTTTGGGCATAAAAAAGATCTATAAAGTTACAAATCTCAAAGTCCACTTCAAAGGGAGATATTTAGTTTTGAAAAAAATCACAGTGCGGCCCATTACAATATCATTAAAATAAATCCCGCCTACTGAAATTCGAATAGTTGGGGGGTGGGTAGGGACGAGGTGGGGGATTAGCCTAACTTTAGCGATGCAGCGCAGAGAGCCACTTCTGGGATGCCTCAAAGAGCCGCGGCACGGCGGGTATAAACGCAAGCATTGACTAGAGTGGCTGTGATCAGCTCTGGTGGCCGTGTCGGAGCCGCGCCATACACGTGTGATGTTCTTTGCTCATTTTCTGTAGCTGCCTTTTGAATAACTAAGGAAATGTAAACATTATAATTAGTGACTTACAATGTTTTTATTCAATTGTTGTCATGTTAAATACAAATTAAGTCATATTAAAAACATTAGGCTGCTTTTAGCCTTATGCTGGAGCAAATTTCGGGTAATGACACTAAGTATGTAAATAAATAAATGAGCACGATAATATCATGTATTGGCGATCTTGCAGGCTGACGATAGGACCCAACACTACTGTAGTGTATTATTACCCTCAATGCATCCTAGGTGTATATGACTGCCTTCTTCTTTCAGATGAGTGCAATCGGGAGTTATGTTACAAATTATCCTGGCACTCCCAAGCTTTAGAATGGCATAGAGGGGTGTTTCTCTTCATCAGTCCAAAACAAGTCCAATAAAGTGCATCCATCCCTAACAAAAAGTGCCTCCGGGGGGGTCAATAAAGGCCTCCTGTAGCGAATTGATGCGTTTTTAAATATCCATATTTGAAACGTAACAATCACTTTAATCTAGCTTGCGCCAACAGTTGGACACGGAACTTGCTGCTTTGGCAAGGGGCGTGGCAGTACTGAAACACTGTCTAAGCTGTTCGCCAATCAAAACGCAGTGGGACAGCTAACCAATCACAACACATGTAATTTTTCGTAAGGCGGGCTTAATCAAACCTGGAACTAATGGAGCCATTTGTGGAAAGCTGGGGAGAAAGGTATTGTAATAATGTAAATAATGTAAAAAATAATGTGTTTTTCAAACCACGAAGCATGAGAGCATGTTCTAGTACACCCCCAAGACAAAAAGAAAAAGAGCGTAATAGGACCCCTTTATACCCTTCCTAGGTAGCTCTCATTGAACATCCTTTTTACCAGTTTGCTTTTGTTCTTCTTTGAAATTAACTAGACCACTACTGTACTGAATTTACTCAATCCAGCTATTCGCGAGATAAGAATTTGGAATGAACATTTATTTACAGTGACGTGTAATATTGCGTTACATTATCGAAGTCAGACAACGGAAACAATTTGTCATAAAATTTATGGTAACACAATCAGTTGATTGCTGTGTTACTCATAATTAATTATGATGACTTGATTAATTGGTTGATTATTTTAATGTTTGTGCTTTTTGTCAAATACATATTTAAATTTAGCTCTGTTTTGTTAAACCAGCCAATAGCAACTGGCAGACCACTGGAAATCTTTCACGGACCACCAGTGGTCCAGAGCCTGAGAACCACAGTTCCATTTTTAAAGTTTCACTTCAATTTTTATTGCTCGTACAGCTGGGCTCTCATGCTCTTAAAATATATACACGTAGCGCTCATTTGCTGTTTTTAAACTAACTAAAATAGTTATGCTGTTCCATAGAAATCTAAAGTGAATAATAAAGGTGCTGGTAAACTAGTACCGTGAGTGATCCTCTCTGCCTCGTCTGGAATGTCCTCTAGATAAAGAGGGTTCAGCCCATGTTTTCTAGGTCATTGTTCCTTTGCACTTCTCCTTCAGGGCTGAGAAACAATGTCTCGTCTTTCTCTTAATGTAAAACAGACACAGGCCTCTCCCCCAGAGCAGATTAGATAAAAGTTAATAGCAGTATAACTTGCAAGCATCATAAAGAACCATATTTGGCAGACCAACACAATAAGACATTCAAAAGCATAATGTATCTTTATATCTGTATTAAAATTCATTGGAATCAGAGGACAGTTCAAATCTACTCTTTTTGAACATCACCACAGGTCCAAGTCCATGAAATGAGTCCATCCATAGAGAGCATATCAGTACAGGCACACATTTATAAGTAATCAATGTAGTTTATATCAACCACTACTTAAAATGTAAATTTAAAATTGTGGTTATGTTTCAAGGGTTTCAACTCAAATCAATCGTGACTGTTATGTAGATTCAGATTATATAGTATTTTTCTCAGTCTACATTGTAAGGACCATTGTAAATTTCTGGCACACGTTTTCATCATTTTTGTTCTCAAGCCACCCCAAACACGCCTTCAAGACATGAAGTGTATTTTCAAGAATCTATAATAAAAAGGTTGCTTATTTGTGTTGTATTTCACTTCTGTAACATCCTAAGCCTGATCATACATGTCCAAGGCTTCCTCCAACTTGCCTGTGATTTTCTGAAAGAAGCTGATCTGCTGCTGTAGGAAATGCTGCATCTGTGCCTTGAAGTCACGCACGCGTACGCGATGAAAGTGCTGGATCTCAGCTAGCGTGGCGCAGGAGATGATGTTGCAGCGGTCGTGGATGCCTCCGCCTGCAATGCCATCTTTTTCCTCCCCGTGTTTTTGACTTTCCTTGGCCTTCGTGAGGGCTCCTGGAGAAAGACAGAAGTGAACAGAAAGGGAAAAATCAAGAAAGGTTTAGTTAAAGTCTGTAACACCCAAACACATCTGCAAAAACACACACATGCACTCTGTGAGAGCTTTCCATTTTGAACATATTAAAATGCAAGCTCAGACCAGTCATGCTTCTGATTTATGGCTCACAGCTCTCTTTGGAATTTCTCAAGGAGAAATCAATATCGCCTGTACACTTTAAGTCATCTTTAAGTGAGCTGTTTACTTTCTAAATTAACGTTCCTGACCTTATTGCACATGACTCATCAGTTCATTAATATTTTGAATTTTTAAAAAAAATTCATTGGAGTCTTATATCAAAATCGCAACTTGCTCTGCCTCAACAATTTTCATTTAACAAGTACCTTTTGCTTTGCAAACCCTCCTCTCCAACCTGGCTCCATTATGTAACGCCTGCTTTTCATGATCCAATCAATTCCAGATGGAAAAAAAATCCTGGTCTACATTTTTTCTCGCCAAATATCCCGTTTCACTCTGCAATATTTCTGATTACGGAAGTTGAATCAGTTGTGAATACAGTACATCAAATGTTTAGTTAAAAGTTGTTTCTACATCAACGCATCAGAATAACTATGTCTGCGTTAAAATGTAGTGTAAGCATTTACAGCTACCCTGTGCTGGGGCCCTAAGCTTCGGATTAGAGGCTTCAACACAAAAGCTTTCCCAGCATCAGTTGTTTTATGTGGACAAGCAATTTCTCATACTGAACCGCAATAACTACTTGCGTCATATAAACCCAGAGATATGACTCTACAGAAAAGAATGACATTGGTCAATTTCATGTCACAGTAAGGGGAAAATACATTAGTCAGAAGTATACACTTCCCCCACTAAAGAGATGTGGGAATTACAACAGGGTTGGCAACCTTCCACCATACCAACACACATCTCAAGCTGCAAGAGCTAGCAGGCCTCATATGCTCTCAGGGAGAAATCAGGACATGTCATTGGACATACTGCCGAGAACCTGTTGCTATTAGGTCTATCTAATCTAAAAAGCAAACCACTGCTAGGAATGCATCCTTTCATTTCAGTATGAATAAGATGCTTCTTTAGTTTCATGAAACAGCAATACTGATTTAGGTTTCCACTTAAATATTAACTTGACATATGGCGAGTTGATTGGATAGTGTGTTACTTTTTTAAGGCTGATGGCATGCACATAAACTGCTGACCTACTGACCTATATATTCACATTTTATGGCATGCCATTCTGACAAGCTGAGCAAACACATGAGAAAAATCCCAAACCTTTCTGAACATGGATAATGTCTGGAAAGTTTGCGAGGTGGCCCTGGTAAATCGCTAAGAGATCGGAAATTGGCTCCAAATCCTGACGAGGCTGCTCTGCGAAGTAATCCCCAATGGTCTCGTAGACTTCTCCAGTGTTTGCCATGGCCTTGTTTAATGGAGCTGAATATACTTGCTGGTCGAATTCAAAGGCCTGACTTAGAAGTCTGAAAGCTTGTCCAACTCTCTGATATTCCTTTTTAAAACCAGTGATTTGCTTTCTGGCGAATTCGCCAATAGTGGCATTGAGCTGTATGATGTTTTCGTCCATTTTTTTGGTGAACGCTTTGAAACCATCTACGTTGCTTTCCACCTCCTGTAAGTCAAGCGGTAAAGCTGGAGGACAGATAGTGAGGAAGAAGTTAGCGCCGACCAAGTCGTCCTTCTCTGCTTTTCGCTTGCCTTGCTTCCAAGCTTTTTCGTCGTTACTGCTGCAGGTGAGAAAATGCTGGAAAACGTCACACTTAGATAAAATAGGATGACTTGTCATGTGATTCATCCACCATATTAAACCTTTCCTCCTCTTAGAAATGAAATCCTCTTCAAATCGGCCTGTCGCTTGCTTTTCAGGCAAGTGAGGAACCGAAATGACAGGGAATTTTTCTACGAGTCGTGCATAAAGCCAGTCAAAGTGCTTGTATCTTCTATTCACCTGGCTTTGAGTATGACTAGGCGTGAGTCCGTACGACATATAGCTCTTCATCCCTTTGAATTTGGTCTGTTTTGTAGGATCGTCAATAGTGCAAGTGAATGGATACGGGTTTTCTTGCCATTCAGGACCGTATTGGCCCATAACCACAAATATTTTGTCTCCATCTCTGACCAAACCTGAAGCTTCACCCAAAACGAACGCCTCACCGCCTGACTTTACAAAGGTTGAAAACCTATTGAGATTTTTACCAACTGTTCCTGTGTTTTTGGACTGTTGAGCACTACCACGTCGAGAAGCTGAGGTGCTGGTAATGGGATATCCCGCTTGAGCATTCCCGCGTTTTTCAGGTGTTCCTCCGTGTTCATCCGCCGCTACGCTGTCATCCCAGTCATCGTCCCAATCCTCGTCGCTTCCCTGGCTCGTTTGAAAACTGTGTCGCTGTTGTTGATGTCCCTGGTAAACTGCAGAATGAGTGGGTGTCGACTCATTTGAGGTGTCCCTCCTCTGAGGGCTAGTTTGGTGGTAATAGTTCTGACTAGCGGATGTCCCGTTACCGTGTAGTGATGTGTCAGTCCTTATAATCTCCACGTATGATGCAGGGAAGAGTCCCGTCTCACCTCTGCTGTTCGTGCCCTCCAACCAACCATCGACAACCTCTTCA
Organism: Labeo calbasu; assembly: GCA_019740295.1. Classification (NCBI taxonomy): domain Eukaryota; kingdom Metazoa; phylum Chordata; class Actinopteri; order Cypriniformes; family Cyprinidae; genus Labeo; species Labeo calbasu. The sequence continues at coordinate 13,401 of JAHKKF010499799.1, forward strand.
CTACACAAAGTTAGAACTTCATTCTCTTTCACAGAGATCTCGCCGGGATTTTCAGAGATAAAGTCGTATAAAGCTCTCGCTCTGAGCGCCATAGTTGTATGGAAAGGCTTTGTAAACTCAGTTTACAAAGTTGCAATACACTCCTCCGCGCCGTCCGTTAAATCAGCCTCTTCAGGAATTTACGCCCTTTGTTTTCTACCAAAACACGTCGAAAACTTTTTAAGCCATTATCCCGTGAAAACACTTTGAAATTCCTCTCAGAAGAGTATTGAAAAGTGGGTTTTGTGTACGCCTGCCTCTCTTCGCTGAATGCTCTCTGCGGTCCAGGGCAGAATAATCGAGGGTGGAGCCAATCAGAATAATCAGCCTGGGGTAACGAATAAACCCCAATGCCCCTTCATAGAACAATATGACTTACTGTAATCATTATATTCGTATCTAGTTTTACCTTTCAAGTCATTATATATTATTATTAACGCATCGTTACATTTTATTATATTTTTATAACTTTGTTGTCATAACATAATGCCCAGTGTCTACAGCAGTATCAGTATCAATAATTATTTATTACTGTTAGAATGTACATTATTATTTTTCAATTTAATGTAAAAACGATTAACTTAGTTTAACTTAATAATGAATTATTAATAAATAATATTTTCGAGTGTAACCTTTTTTTCTTGTACTTTGTAAAAATGCTCAGCATGTATAGCAGTATCAGTATCAGTAATTATTTATAACAATTAGAATGTTCATTAATATTTTTTAAAAAAATTTTTTAAACATTTACTGTAAAAATGATTGTTGACTGAATACTTAAGAAATAATTCTTTCAAGTGTAAAAAAAAACGCTCAGTACGTATAGCTGTATCAGTAATTATTTATAACTATTAGAATCATATTTTGTATTTTTTAAACTTTTTTTTTTAAAACATTTACCGTAAAAGTGATTGTTAACTGAATAATTAGGCCTAATAGATAATATTTTCAAGTGTAACCTCATTTTTTCTTGTACTTTGTAAAAAAATGCTCAGTATGTATAACAGTATCAGTAATTATTTATAACTATTAGAATGTTCATTAATATTTTTTTCAAACATTTTTAAACATTTAATGGAAAAATGATTCTGGTAACATTTTACAATAAGGTTATTTATCTTTGTTAATGTTTTTAATGAAAATAGTTGTTTATTGTTACTTCATGGTAATTCACAGGGCATGTTAACAAGTACAACTTTTGATTTTAATAATGCATTAGTAAATGTTAAAATTAACATTAAGTAAGATTAATAAATGCTAGAAGTATTGTTCATTTCTAGTTTCATGTTAACTAAAGTAGTTAACTAATGTTAACTCATTAAACTAATTGTAAAGTGTCACCATATTCAAGTGTAAACCTCTTTTTTCTTGTACTTTGTAAAAAAAAAAAAAAGCTCAGTATGTATAGCAGTATCAATGTCAGTATTTATTTTCAAGTGTAACCTCTTTTTCTCTTGTATTTTGCAAACAAATGTCTTGCATAGTTCACTTAGCCTGGATTGGGTGTTAAGAAGATAATGTGATTAAAAAGATCATCAGCATAACTTTACTAGCTGAAAATGTGTAAAATGCTAAAGGCCTAAACCATCACTGTGCCAGATTTAATCTTGAACAGACACGTAGTACCTGTGAAAAGTAAAACATGAAAATTATTGTCAAACATGCATGTCATATAAACGTACAGAGCATTATTTACTTTAACAGAACTATGCACTACTTATGCTAGCTAGCATTTAAACTTTGAACTTAATTTGTACCAAAACTGTAATTTTATTGCACCGTGTTATTAAGGCCTGTTTACCCAAATGAGTATTACTGGTCATACGTTGCTTCAAAACATTCAGACATAAATAAAAATGATGCAATATGTTAAAACATTATAAGAATGCCTAATATTTAGATATTTTTAATTGGTAATCATTATGTTTTTAGCATAAACAACATTTATTTGTATGTGTTTTCCCTTTATTTTGACCACATTATCCAATCTAATTAATCTGTACTACATCTCTAAATATGTGTATTTTAAACTTAAAGGTAAACACAAAGTTATGCATTATAAAAGAAACTAGCAATACAAGCAGGACGCGTTTCTATGGACATAAGATCTCAGATTACACAATACACTGTAGGTATCCTGTCAATCTTTTTTTGAAGAATAATACATTACTTTAACCAGTAGAGGTCAGCGTCAAACAAAAATCTGGCACCGATAGTTCCTTGTCACGTGGTGTAAAAGAACCTGTAGACTCGCAGCTTTTAGATACGATCTACTATCACGTGATCTCTAAGACGTTCGCAAAACTAGCACGTACACGTCGTTATCAATATTAGCCTACACGAAGGTAATCGTTACGTTAAAGCGTTGAAAGAGCAGCCACTTATATGAGCTAACGTTATTGGTTTAAACACTTAAAGGGAGTAAAAAACAAGAAAGAATTTCAACCCGTGTTGGATGAATGAACGTAATATTCAGCGTGACAGTGACGTCACGTGGAAGTCGTGATGCTTGAGCCTCTGTGGCTCGCGATCACACAACAAACAGCGCCTCTCTCCGCCCACACCATTAAACTGTATTGCATTCGCCGTACATTCATCCGAGTCCGAATTATTGCGACTTAAAATATACATATAGTCATGTTTTTGAATGTATTAAAAGCCTGAATCTTTTTTATTTACATGGACTTGTTTTAGAATCATAATCGTGCGTGGGACTTATAGAGGAAGAGGAGTGCACAGCTAACGCTGCTAGCCGCTTTATTCATATATTATTTTCCACATCTGAGAGGCGGGGAATCCAAAGCCAAAGCCGTCAAAAAATCGGGACTTTTGGATGCATTCAATCAACACCAGCGTTTCATTTCAAAGTCGCCTTATTTCAGGACTTCTGTTTCCCGGAGACAACAGCGAGAAGCTGTCGAGGAATTACATGGATTATCTGGTAGAGTGTTTCTCTTTTTATGCTTTTCTGAAGATGTCCAGAGTCTGTAGGATTAGGTGTTTTGTTTTCATTCAGCCTGGGTCGATATTGTTTTTGAACAGTTGTTATGCTTTGTTTGCAGCTATTGCAAATATACTGAGGATATGGGTGAAGTCACTTACAGTTTCTTGTTTGTTTTGCTTACAAACAAACCTAAGCCAATAGAGATGGGTGTCCAGAATGTCTTTCCTGATATACCAACAATTTTTGGGCACGCCTTTTATGCTTTTTAGCTATTTTTGTCCTGCCTTTTTGAAAAATGTAAATATGTATGCAGTTGGATCAGTACACAATTTTCACATTAGATGTATAGTAGTTTGCTGTAAGATAAGATCTTTTTTTAGCTTGCAAAACTAATTGCATCCAAAAATCAGGTAACAAAACCTATGTAAGTTTTAAAGGAATAGTGTAACGCTACTCAAGAATGAGAACTCTGTCACTATTTACTCACCTTCATGTCCTTCAAAACCCATGTGACTTTCTTTCTTCTGGTGAACACAAAACAAGCTGTTTATATTAGAATGTCCAAGCTGCTCTTTTCCATACAGTGAAAGTGAATGTTATGTAAACTAGTTTTCATCTTTTGTTCTTTTATCTCACAATTCAGACTTGGTTTCTTGCAATTCAGAGTAAAATAGACAGAATTTGCAAGATAAAAACATATTTGTAAAGTATAAACTCAAAAATGTGACTTTTTTTCTTGTAGTTCTAAGTTTACACGTCACTTCTGAGTTTGTATCTCGTAGTTCTTACAGAATTCACACACATGAGTTTACATCACTGTTTCCACCACAGAATGAAAAATAAAAAAGGTAATTGCATCTTTTTATCTTTTATCTTCTGACTTTTTTTTCCCCTGGCAATTGTGAGCTTTTCTCACAGTCACAATTTTGACTTTTCTTTGTGAGTTGTGAGTTCATGACATTACTAGTGCACTTTCACTTTAATTTTATGGAAAAGAGCAGCTTGGACATTCTGCTAAACATTTCCGTTTATTTGACTAAAAATACAGCAAAACCAGTAATATTATAATATTTACTATTACAAATAACTGATTTCTATTTGAATTTATTTTAAAAAGTAATTTATTCCTGTGATCTAACCTGAAATTTCAGCATCATTTCTCCAGTCTTCAGTGTCACATGATCTTTCAGAAATCATTCTAATATGCTGATTTGCTGTTCAAGAAACATTTATTATATTATTATTATTGTTATCAATACTTAAAACAGTTGAGTACATTTTTTTCAGGATTCTTTGATGAATAGAAAGATCCAAATAGCAACATTTATCTGAAATAAAAAGCTTTTGTAACATTATACACTATACCATTCAAAAGCTTGGAGTCAGTATATTTTTTGGGGGGAAATTAATTATAGAAATTAATACTTTTATTTAGAAAGGATGCTTTAAATTGATCAAAAGTGATGATAAAGACATTTATAATGTTACAGAAGATTTATTTTTCAGATAAATGCTGTTCTTCTGAACTTTCTATTCATCAAAGAAACTTGAAAAAAATCCTACTCAGCTGTTTTTAACATAATAATAATAATAATAATAAATATAGCTGCAAGCAGCAATTGCGGGGCCAAGCACTAAAGAGGCAGAATGAGGAGCTAAGCATGGCAAGGAGCAACAGACCGACTACAACAATGTGTAATTAAAGCCATTTTAGGATGATACCATTTGAAATGGCTTAAAGATCATAAATACAACCAATAATAATATAATTTAATGGCTTATCACTTTTGACCAATAGGTGGTGCTGTTATTAAGTTGATGTGGTGTGTTCTGTGTGAGGTGACAATGACACAGACAAAGTTTGGTGTCATTATGTCAAAGCTTTACAGAGATACAACCTCAGTGTCAGACTCAGAGCATCAAGTCTAAAATTTGTGGTGGCGCTGTACGAAAACAGTTTTGTCTATCGACACGAAATCCGTAACTTTGTGTCAGGACAGTCTGAAGATGATTTGAGGCAAATTTGGTGAAAACTGGACCAACAGTCTAGGAGAAGTTTGAGCAAGTAGGTTTTGTACATTAATCAAAATAGTGGAAAGGAAGATCGACCAGCTATGGTATATGTGGTATGTATGTTGTTGGCATGATCCAAGGGATGTTTTGGGACCACTTTCATTACAATAGGCTAATGCAATCAGAAGTTATTAGCATTTTTGGAAATTTCATTATTAATGTTTAATGAATGATGTATTACTTCTGACCAATAGGTGGCGCTGTTACCAAATTGATGTGGTGTAGTCAGTGTGAGGTTACAATGGCACATACAAAATTTGGTGCAAATATATCAAAGTCCATTTTACATATCTCCTGACCACTAGGTGGCACTGTGCCAAAACACTGCAGGTAGCCTCTAGTCATGCCTGTTATTACACACACAAAGTTTGGTCTCAATACACCAGACCGTTGCGGAGATATAGCCTAACATAAATTTTTGCGTGTTTTTCGTAGAATTCATTTGCGCATTATTCGAGAACGGTTCGACTAATCAAATTGAATTCCATAACTTTTTGCCAGCATGGTCTGAAGATGATCTGAGGCAATTTTAGTGAGAATCACACAAACCGTCTAGGACGAGTTCGAAAAGTAGGTTTTATGAATAAAAATTTATAGAAAAAAAACTAAACCTTACGGTTTTTGAATTTTGGACTTCATTTGACTCGGCATGAGCCAAGGATTCAGAGAAAAAAAGTATTTTGATTCTGTACCTTACGGTTCAAAAGTTATTAGCATAAAATGATTGAAACTTTGGACAAGTGGTGGCGCTAGAGAGTTTGAGTTAGAGACTCCAAATTTGCTGTGGTTAATGATGAGACTATCCTCTATGTGCCAAATTTCACAGCTTTCCCGCAAGTGGTTCTATGGGCTGTCATAGACTTCCAGAGCGGAAGAAAAAGTACGCTAACGGATACGATAGGTGCCATCGCACTTTCAGTGCTTGGCCCCTAATAATAATAATAAATATAGCTGCAAGCAGCAATTGCGGGGCCAAGCACAAAAGAGGCAGAATGAGGAGTTAAGCACGGCAAGGAGCAGCAGACCGACTGCAACAGTGAGTAACTTAAGCCATTTTAGGATAATATCAGTTGAAATGGCTGAAAAATCATAAATACAATCAATCGTAATAAAATTTAATGGCTTATCACTTTTGACCAACAGGTGGTGCTGTTTTCAAATTGATGTGACGTGTTCTGTGTGAAAT
>JAHKKF010499800.1:0-10763 GCA_019740295.1 Labeo calbasu
CCCCCCCCCCGCCCCCCCAAAAAAAATTACATTAATCAGATGCAATAAATTGTATAACATTTACCAGTAAATAATGTCAATAAAATAAAAAATAAAAAAAGATAAAACAATAAAAATAAGAAACTTCTTAAGTATTTTTTTTTCAGATTTACTCTTAAAGGGATAGTTCACCCAAATATAAAATTAAGAAAAATAAATGTTATCATCATTTACTGATCCACACGTTATTGTAAACATGTATGAGTTTCTTATTTCTGTTGAACACGGAAGGAGATATTTTAAAGAATGTTGATAACAAAACAACTGAATGTAGCCGATGACTTCCATAGTATCGAAAATAAAATACTATTGAAGTCAGTGGCTACCAGCAACTGTTTGATTGGAAAATTCTTGAAAAATTCTTCAAAATAAATGATTTTGTGTTTAACAGAAGAAAGAAACTCATAAAGGTATGAGAGTGGAACAACGTGACAGTGAGTAAAATATGACAGAATTTCCATTTTGGGTGAACCGTCCCTTTAAGAATTGAAGAACGTAAATTTAGTTAAGAAGCAGAGGCACCTTTCTCTGCCAGGATTCCTGTTATATAGTTTATGATTCATTAAATTACTCAGATTATCAGTTTAACTCGGGTCCAGGTTGGGAGCGATCTATCTGAATGGCAGGAAGCACGCTTGGGCTCCCACAGAGGGTCGCGTCGTGGTGAGAGGTCAGAGATCAGACTGACCGTCAGTGTCTTGGGTTACAGGAGAGCAAGAGAGCATGAATGTACTCAGAGGGGGTGCTGTGTGTAAAACCAGTGTCGGGTCAGCAGGAAATGCCTCATGTTTCGTCTGGGTTTGCTGGAGCTGATGCTGTAGGAGTCATCAAAATGAATCTAAATGAGTCATACAAAAGTTACTCTACAATAAAACCAGAGGAAGTGGTTCAAGTTTCCAGTTATACTTTTTATAAAGCATGTCTGTATATACAGCAACGCAACTGAAGCGTTTGGACATCGATAAAATAGTGACATCAGTGGTTCGATGTGTTGTGTTACTTTCACGAATGCACGTCGAAGACACAGAAGAATTTATTAATAGAATTTATTAAATAAAGTAATTACTTTTCTTTTCTTTGTGCACAAAAAGTATTCTCATAGCTTCACAACATTAAGGTTACACCACTGATGTCACATGAACTATTTTAACAATGTCCTTACTACTTTTCTGGACTTTAAATGTAGTAGTTGCGTAGCTGTCTATGCAGGGTCAGAAAGCTTTTGGATTTTATAAAAAATATCTTAAATTGTGTTCTGAAGATGAATGGAGGTCTTACAGGTTTGGAACAACATAAGGGTTAATAATAATGACAGAATTTTCATTTTTGGGTGAACTATCCCTTTAAATGCATAAACAGATAATTAAATTTGTGTGTATAAATGCTATTATTTGTTGCTATATTATATTATATTATATTATATTATATTATATTATATTATATTATATTATATTATATTATATTATATTATATTATATTATCCATAGCTGGACTGAACAGAACTGGTAAAACACTCTTAAATGTATTACAAAACATAATAATTTCAATAATGTGTGTGTGTGTTTGTGTGTGTGTGTGTGCGTGCGTGTGTGTGTAGGTATGATTTTGTACAGGTGTTTGATGGTGTGGATGAGAATGCTTTTTCTCCTGGGAGGTTCTGCGGCAAAATCGCTCCGTCTCCGATTATCTCCAGTGGAAACTCTTTACTCATCAAATTCACCTCAGACTATGAAAGCACTGGAGCCGGATTCAGCATCCGCTATGAAATACACCGCACAGGTACCAGAAAACACACACACATACACACACAAAGATCTTGCATATTGCACATGCACATACACTAACACTAACTGTCTTTAATTAAAATATTGATTCTCTTTTAATGTTTTAAAATGCTATTTGAGCATGCAGGTTACTATACTGTTCAGTGATGCTTTAAAAACATTACGCAGCATGTTCTTCTTCTGCATTCTGTGCAGGTACTGAATGTTCCAGAAACTTCACAGAACCACAAGGAGTGATTCAAACCCCTGGTTTCCCTGATAAGTATCCAAACAACCTGGAGTGCACCTTTATCATCTTTGCACCTAAGATGGCAGAGATTGTTTTGGATTTCCAGAACTTTGATATGGAACCGGACACAACTGCTCCTCAGGGGGCCGTCTGCAGATTTGACTATCTGGAGATATGGGACGGATATCCTACAGGTAGAGATGGAACAACAATAGATTAACTTAAGGGTAAAAACAGTGCTGACTTTCAGACTTCATGCTGAGAGAAGCAGGAAGTTTTTAAACTCTTAGAGCCAGAGGAAAGGCTTTTTAGAGGAACAGCATAACCACAGACACACGCACACAAAACCCAAACATTACGGCTCATTACGGAAATGCTCTGCATGATGAAAGGTTGAGTTTGAGATTGAATTGTGAACTAAATTGCTCAATCTCATCTCTCTCTCTCAGTGGGGCCGCATATTGGTCGATACTGTGGTTCCAGACAGCCAGGTCGTGTGATTTCATACACCGGCATTCTCTCTCTCAGCATCCACACAGACAACGCCATCACCAAGGAGGGCTTTTCAGCCAATTACAGCATCCGAACCAGCTCAGACCCACCTCAGCCGCATCAAGGTTAGTTTAAGACTTTCAGTTTCATTTAGAAGTGTTCATTTTTTCTCCACTTTTCTCTTAATAAACTGTACTTTTAAAGAAGTTCACTTCCAGAGCAAAATTTTACAGATAATTTACTCACCCCCTTGTCATCCGAAATGTTAATGTCTTGCTTTCTTCAGTCAATAAGAAATTATGTTTCTTGAGGAAAACAATTTGGAGGAATTTTCTCCATATAGTGGACTTCAATGGTGCCCCAAAGTTTGAACTTCCAAAATACAGTTTAAATGCAGCTTCAAATGACTCTAAACGATCCAGGCTGAGGATGGTTTTATCTAGCGAAACAAGTCATTTTCAAGACAAATTGACAATTTATATACTTTTTAACCTCATATGTTCGTCTTGTCTCATCTCTGCGATGCGCATGTGTAGTCTGTGTAATCTGGGTCAGTACAGTTAGGATATGTTGAAAAACTCCCGTTTCGTATCCTTCAACGTCAAAATCGACCTTTTTTTTGTAAAGGGCATTTGATCTTCTTTGCATGTTCAGTTTGTAAACACTGGGTCCGTACTTCTGCAGCGATGTAGGGCGATTTTGAAATTGGAGAAGAAAACAAGATGGGAGTTTTTCGACATACCCTAACTGTACTGACCGTACTGAGCCCGGAAAAAAACTGAGTTCACGCAGACTTAGACAAGACGAGCGTTTGAGGTTAAAAAGTATATAAATTGTTAATTTGTTTAGAAAATGACCGATCGTTTTGCTAGATAAGACCCTTCTTCCTCACCTGAGATCATTTGGAGCCATTTGAAGCTGCATTTAAACTGCATTTTGGAAGTTCAAACTTGGGGGCACCACTGAAGTCCATTATGTGGGGATAAATCCTGAATCTTTTTCCTCAAGAAACATCATTTTTTATCGACTGGAGAAAAAAAGACACGAACATCTTGGATGACAAAGGGGATCGCAGAGCTAGTGCAAGACAAACATTTGTGGTTTAAATGTACTTTTTTTTTTTTTTTAAGAAAATGACCAATCATTTTGCTATGTAGAACCCTTATCCTTAGCTGTGATCGTGTAGAGCCCTTTGAAGCTGTACTGAACCTTCAATTTGGATCTTCAAAATGTTGGGCACCATAGAAGTCCACTATATGGAGAAAAATCCTGGAATGTTTTCCTCAAAAACCTTAAATCGTACTGGTTTGTAGAAAAAGTAAGAGACTAAATAACCTAACATAAAATGTCCGAAAACAGGTATTCGTCACAGCTTCTCTTTACTAAACATTTGTATATTACATTGTATTTTGACACTGGAAAAAAGCAAAACTGCAGTTAGAAATTCAGAAACTGGATCTAAGCTGAAATTGGAGCTAAAAAAACCTTAGACATGAACTGTAGATCTCACTGACCATTGTCCAAGATTGAATTAGTTATTTCTAATTCATATGTTATTTGAAGAATTACATACAATTTTTTCAGACATTTTCACTAATCCTTTGCATCACATTTTCTTATGTGTTGATTTGATGAGTAAATCATAATTTGCATCAAGTACTTATCAAAATAGTCTTCTTTCCGTTTTTTCAGTCAGCAAGAAAAGGTTTTCTACAATCAGGAAACATAACGCCCAGGGCTGCGTTTCCCAAAAGCATCATAAGCCTAAACTGATCACAGAGAAAATTGTTGGCAATGCTTTCTACAATCTATTTACACATACAATGCTTTTGGGAGACGCAGAGCAGATTTATCTTCATCTTTAGACTCCACAGCTGGTTCTTCAAGCATCTGGTCTTCCTCCAGGTCTGGGAGTGCAAGATCTCAAATAAAAGGAAAATTATCTTTAGCTCATTTTAAATTATAGTAACTGTGGGAAATGTAGCTAGACGGTTAAATTACAATCAAACTGTGTTTATTATGTTGCCATGTTGTGCAGTGAGTCTCTCTATTATTTATTTATTTTTCATGGCAGGATAGAAAATAAAAAAAATAAGTGACAGGGTTTTTCAAATGTAATGACAGCGCTCCTGAAAATGAAGCATATGCTACTTGATGTTTATATGTGAAGATGAGAATGAAAAGAAACTGCTGTTGATATTTCTGCACTCTCAGCTCACTCAGTCTGGGGCTTTTATTAAACCCATCTATCAAGTTTTCGGAGAATCACACACTAACTGAGACTGTTAGCAATCATGTGGCAATAACGTGCTTGATGGCACTGAAGTAACACCCATGATCCTTTGAGACCTGAACCCAGCTCAGATTCACTTCGCAAAACTGTGTATGTGTGTGCTTTCAGTTCAGTGTAATAAAGTGCAGTGAGGCTGTCCGTTTATAATTTATCTTCATTCCCCTGCCACACAGGGCACGAGGGTCACACGGGTCACTACATCTGTGGCCAAACATGAAAGACTAATATTAACTTCCTATGGTGAGAAGAGAGCAGATCTGACTCTCTTTCTCACACATTCGTGCGCACACACGCTTAGACAGACATTGCTATTTACTAAACCTAAACCTTCTGACAGTATCAGATTCATCAAAGCATGATTTATGGGTCTGTCAGATGATCGTGCCGTCTGTGCTGTTTATTACTTCAAAACATGACACTACTCACAATATATTTCTATGTGTGTGTGTGTGTGTGTGTAGATGAGTGTATGTCTCCTTTAGGGATGGAAAGTGGTGAGATCACAGAAGAAAGGATAACTGCATCATCACAGTATAATCCCAGCTGGTCTCCACTGCGCTCCAGACTGAACTTCCCTGAAAACGGCTGGACGCCGTCAGAGGATTCTGCTCGGGAGTGGATACAGGTACTTCTTATCAGACAATACATGACCTTTACACTTGTAAAGTCACACATACAGACTCGGATGTGAACACAGACAGCATATTTAAAAATATATGAAGCTGTGTGAAAGGGAAAACAGTGCTGAACCGTCATGAGTGGGTACTTGTGTTTGGCCTTAGAAGTGTTTGTATTTGGAGTGACAGTACATCCAAAAGTGATAGTACACTCAGTATCACGCTGAAAGCATGTGTTTTAAACCATATTCATTTAAACTTCTGATATGCGATTTTCTAAACGCACACATCCAAAGGAGATGACCGAACAGTTAGCATGCTTTGCTCAAACTTTTGCCATGCCGTTAGAACTGGTACATTGTTGTCGCAAAATGACTATGTCACAGGGGGAGCGAAATCTGACACATGCATTTTTGCACATGCTTGCAGAAAAAGTCTTACTAAAAATTACTGAGTTGTTTTTTTTCACGTTTTCTGGGTTGGTAGATACACACGGGACCCGATTATAGTGCTTAAACATGGAAAAAGTCCGATTTTCATGATATGTCACCTTTAAAATCATGTACAGTTGAAGTGAAAAGTTTACATACACCTTGCAGAATCTGCAAAATGTTAATTATTTTACCAAAATAAGAGGGATCATACATAATTAATGTTATTTTTATGTAGTACTGACCTGAATAAGATTTCTCATAGAAGATGTTTACATACAGTCCACAAGAGAAAACAATAGTTGGATTTATAAAAATGACCCTGTTCAAAGGTTTGATTGTTAACACTGTGTTGTTACCTGAACGATCCACAGCTATGTTAAACTGCCTGCTGTTTTCAGAAAAATCTTTCGGGTCTCACAAATTCTTTGGTTTTTCAACATTTTTGTATATTTGAACCCTTTCCAACAATGACTGTTTGATTTTGAGATCCATTTTTTCATACTGAGGACAACTGAGGAACGCATATGCAACTATTACAGAAGGTTCAAACGCTCACTGATGCTTCAGAAGGAAACACTATGCATTAAGAGATGGGGAGTGAAAACTTTTTAAACTTGAAGATCAGGATAAATTTAACTTATTTTGTTGTCTGGTAAACATGTAAGTATCTTCTGTAGCTTCTGAAGGGCAGTACTAAATATTATGATATTTAAGCAAAATAAGAAAAATGTACACATCTTCATTCTGTTGAAAAGTTTAGACCACTGGCTCTTAAAGCATAGTTTTCCTTTTGAAGCATCAGTAAACGTTTTAACCTTCTGTAATAGTTGCATATGAGTCGCTCAGTTGTCCTCAGTGTGAAAAGATGGGTCTCAAAATCATACAGTCATTGTTGAAAAGGGTTCTAATACACAAAAATGCTGAAAAAACAAATTTGTGGGACCTCAAGGATTTTTCTGAAGAACAGCGAGCAGTTTAACTGCTCAGGACAAACAAGAGACTCATGAACAACTATCACTATACAAAAAAACACAGCTGTGGATCATTCACATAACAACACGGTATTAAGAATCAAGTGTATGTGAACTTCTGAACAGTGTAATTTTTATAAATTCAGCTATTATTTTCTCTTGTGGACTATATGTAAATGTCTTTTATGTGAAATAAAAAATAACATGCATTTTGTATGATCCCTCTTATTTTGGTAAAATAATTACCATTTTGCAGATTTTGACTTTAACTGCCTCTTGCTTTGATTTATGATCTAATCTGTAGACATATAGGTGATAAATGTAAAATATGCAATAGCACTTGAGTCAGACACACTCATATATAGACAGAAGGAAAGGGTTTTCCTGGCTTTTTGTTTTTGCAAAGAATTTGATTGGCATGTTGTCATTCTCACAGCAGTACACGCAGGAAGGGTTTCCTCTCTAAAAGAGGACATTTACAGAGCAACCGTAGACAGCGCTTGCCCGTGCAGTAGGCCAGCGTTTTCTGACGTTACCAGAAAAACAGACATCTGGACAACACATTTTATTCTGACACAAAAGAGAAAGAGGTCATTCCTCCAAATCTGATCATGAGGTTCTAGCACAGATTTCTTTTTAGCAGCAGGAGTTGAGCTAGTGAACTTGTATTTAAAGGTCACTGCTTTTCCGCTGAGAATAAGAATGTAAGATTTGAGCCATTAAGGATATGGAGTTATATGTCTGATATTTAAGACTATAATTAAGTCTACAGAAATGTAAATCCCTAAAGTCTGATATGTAAATATGAAGTACATTTGTACGCCAGATGTATGTTTTTATAGAGATTGAAATCTGGATGTGTTTTATTAAAGATTTTGCTGCTCATCCAGGTGATTTAATCACTAGTACAATGGGCAAAATGTCTACTCACCATTTACTTCATAGCAATATGTATGTAAATATATATATATATATATATATATATATATAATCCAAAATTTCAAGGGTCGGTAAGTTCAGAGATCAAGAATACAGTAAAAACTGTAACATTGTGAAACATTTAAAAATGTTATTTATTCCTATGATGCAACGCAGCCATTACTTCAGTCTTCAGTGTCACATGATGTTTTAGAAATCATTTTAATATGCTGCTCAAAAAGCAAAGATTATTAGGAAGTTTCAAATTTTGGATTAATCAATCAAAAGTAGGTCGGTACACTTGAATCGAAACGCAATATGGACTAATGTCTGTGAATATAAAGCCGTTGAAATGCTGGTTTAACTTTAATAAACTGTGACAGAAATATATTACTTCCTGTAATCAGTGCTACTAGTAATAATTAAAATTGAAATAATAAAATTTGAGAGGAAAATGAAACATTTCATAGGGCATAGGATTCATATTTTTTTTTAATTTTGACATTACAACAGATTCTAGGAAAAAAATGTAATTCAGAAAATTTAAATGGGAAAAAAAATGGAATTTGAGAAAAAAAATAAAACAGATTTCATAGGGCCCTACTGTACTGTCATTTTTGATTAATTTAATGTTGAATCCAAGTATTGATTTTCTTTAACCATAAAAAAAGAAAAAAAAAATATTTTTTTAAATAAAAAAAAGCGATAAAAAAAATATAGCACATACTCAAGTAATAATGAATGTAAATAACATTTAGAGTGTTTTTTTTCCTTTTAGGAGCTCACAGCCACTTTTTATTGTAGGGAAACATCGACATTGTGTGACATGACATTTAAACGAAATACAAGAATTTATTGTTTGGGTAAACTGTCTGGGTTTTACACTTACCACTCAGCAAGGTGACCAGTCGCATATAATGCTTAGACAAGTTCGTAGCATTCATCTAAATTTTTTCTTTAAGACTGGTAATAATTTTTTAATCGGTTACATGGAAATGTGGATTGGTTTTAAATCCAAAAGTGCGGCTTATTAAGTTTATGCAACGGGTCTTAAGAATAGCGAATTGCTGTTGTTACCCTGTTGGTAAGAAGCACAACAAATGTATGAATCGAGGCAAAACTGTCATGGCCAACTATCTGGCAAGCAATGTCAAAGTTTTTTCAGAGATGGCTGCTCCATTTTTACTTAGATGGCCTCTTTCTTTTTTGCTCTCTTAAACCATCTGTCTTCCCTGTCTAAATTCTTCATATTCCTGCCTTTGAACAAGTGATCCTTGTCCCAGGGCACTTTTGAATCACACTATGTCTTGTCTTATGGCCTCCGCCTGGAAACTATCCCAAGAAAGCAAAGCAGCACGAGGGTCAGTAGAGTACCGTCTTCCTCTTTCCTTATTCCTCTTCCCTTTCCTGCTTAGATTCCCTATTTCTCTCTTTCTCTCACACCCACCAATATCCTGTTTTCTGCAAAAAGTGTCTGTGTTTGTCTTTAGATCCTGGCATTTGAGGACCTCTGCTTCTGTCCTGCCATTGTTCCCTCGTTAAAGGTTGTTAACACTTGTTGATCTTGTTAGCGGCGGCTGGCTCCAGTTGGCAGCTCGGCCACTTCTGATATGGCACAATATTGAAAAGCAATTAGCCTCATAATACCTTCCTGTTCAGAGAGAGAGAAAGAGAATGAAAGAGAAAGGGATGGCAGCAGTGCGGTTTTGGTGCATCTGCTCGCTGAGACTTGGGTGGAAATCAGTGGGAGAGAGATGTGAACTTTTGTGCCAGGAATGCTTGCATTGAGCCAAACTCTCTCAATAGGCTATTTATGCACACTTCTGTTGCGTCAGTTGAGTTTAATTTATCTCGAGAGTCACGCACACACTTGAGGGACAGACAATAACTGACATGCTAGATTTATATTGCAGGTATCGCTCCACGACAACATGATTTGTCGTTCCGACCTGGGTCTTTGACCGCGTTTTAGTGTTATGTGGTCATTGTTACTGTAAGGTTATTGGAGGTCTCTAGACCCTTAGAGCAGACTTCTTGTAATAGTTGTGGAGGGAAGGAAATGGAGATTCTCGGAACCTGAAATACAATATAAGACCATGATAGATGCTTTTATAAATTCTGAGTGTGTGTTTGGTTTCATTGGCCAGTTATTGTTGGGAGTGTAAGTGATTCACATTACGAAAGAGGACTGTGTTTGAGTGCCAATGCAGACATTTTTAGAAATTAGCTTACAAAAATCACTTTGTTGTACAGTTAACTCACCTAACGTTTTTGTAAGACTTTTTGTATTTTTATTGTCATAATTATTTATTAGACAAGTGGGAGTAACAGCATAACATAACATTTATAAATAAATAATAAATAAATAAGAAAATTAATATTATACTATACAATAATATCAAAAATATACAAACAAAAATGAGTTGAATTTTGAATGTTTTTTAAAGAAGTCTTCTCTGCTCATCAAGCCTGCATTTATTTGTTCCAAAATACAGCAAAAACAGTTCCTTTTTAAAATATTTTTATTATATAAAATAGTAAACTGCTTTCTGTTTGAATATATTTTAAAATGAAATGTATTCTTCTGATCAAAGCTAAATTTTCAGCATCATTACTCCAGTCTTCAGTGTCACATGATCCTTAAGAAATCATTCTAATATGCTAATTTGCTGTTCAAGAAACATTTATTATTATTATTATTATTATTATTATTATTATTATTATTATTATTATTATTATTATTATTATTATTATTATTATCAATATTTAAAACAGCTGAGTACCTTTTTTTTTCAGGATTCTTTGATGAGTAGAAAGATCCAAAGATCAACATTTATCTGAAATAAAAGCTTTTGTAACATTATACACTATACCATTCAAAAGCTTGGAGTCAGTATACATTTTCTAAATTAATTAATTTATTTAGGATGCTTTAAATTGATCAAAAGTGATGATGAAGTCATAATGTTACAAAAGATTTCTATTT
>JAHKKF010499801.1:0-16328 GCA_019740295.1 Labeo calbasu
CCACCCACCCATCCAGTCACCCACCCACCTATCTATCATCCATCCATCCACCCACCCATCCATCTACCTAGCGATTTACCTAGCCATCCACTTACCCACCTATCCATCCATCCTTGCATCATCCTTCTACCTACCTATCCATCCATCCATTCATCCATCTATGCATCCACCCACACATATATCCATCCATCTATCTTTCCACCCATCCATCCATTCACCTATCCACCAACCTATCTATCATCCATCCATCCACCTATCATCTATCCATCCACCTATCAATCCATCCATCCATCCATCCTTCCACCTACCCACCCACCTATCTATCATTCATCCATCCATCCATCCATCCATCCATCCATCCATCCATCCATCCATCCATCCATCCACCTAGCGATTTACCCATCATCCACTTACCCACCTATCCATCCATCTATCCATCCTTCCATCATCCTTCTACCTACCTATCCATCCATCCATGCATCCACCCACACATATACATCCATCTATCCTTCCACCATCCATCCATCTACCCACAAATCTATCTATTTATCATTCATCCTTCCATCAATCCATCCATCTACCTATCCATCCATCCCTGAATGACTGTTAGTTGTCATTTTTAATTCCTACAAGATTTACAGATCTTTTTTCTTGGAACACCATTCAGTAATGAATTAACATTTAATAAACATTTTTCTTTACTCAGTTCTCTGTCTTACGATACCCCCCCTCCCCCTCCCTCTCCCTTTCCAGTGCACAGCAATGCAGAATGCAATGCAGTGTATTCTGCAGTACCATTGTTTCTACTGCCAAACAATTTAGCTAAAACTAGGTATGCCATGCCAGCTTTTCTATGATATCTATAAACAGTCTAGGTAGGCTGCTCACTTGGTCTCCATCAGATTTGCCTACAGCATGTGTGAGTGCACATAAGACCTGTGACTGTTTAGAGAATGATTAACTATGAAGTGAAACACTAATACACACACACAAGTTTAGAGTCAACTGAGCAGTGAGAGATGGCAGTTGAGATAACGAATGGCAGAAGATAATGTATGTACAGACGCCTGTAAAACCCTGGCACTCAAGGGGCACAGCAGAGACATACGAAGGGAGGAGACCCTTGAAGTGGTGGAAGAGAGGAAGAAGACAGGCTGAATAGAGAGAACAGTGTATGAAGCCACTGGAGGATGTGACAAGGGAAGGAAGGGTGCATGCACAAACAGGAGGAAGGGAGGGTGTAATGCGAGGTGACACCAGGCTGCTTCTGGTTCACTAGAGCCTGCCAATAATATGATAATGACACAGCCTCCATCTTCCCCTCCCCACCACCCCCAACAGCCTGTTGCTGCCCCGGCTCCTCATCCACAGTCTCACACGGGGGAGAGAAAGACAACGAGGGGGTCCAGCCCCGGCCCTGCTTCTGCTGAATGGAACAAAGCGCGGGGGAGGAGAGAAGATCAGGCCCTAAACGCGTCCTGACCTCTTTTAGCTGGTCAGTGCTGCCGCAGGAGGCTGAGCGCTTGTGACAGCCCCTCTTCTTCTCTTCGCATTCATCGGCCCAGGCACTGGGGGTCTGTGGGAGACACACATGAGACCGTCAGACGTGAAACAACAATACGTTTTGATCATCACAGCATCACATTGTTTCTAGACTTGAGAGTATGCTGATGCAGTCTTTTGACTCTTGTCCAAAATAAACAATCGACAACCCCAACTGAGAATAAAAATTGTGGTTTAACTTTGGGAACTACAACATTACCAGGTTTAATTGGAATCATGTAAATCAAGTGGATGTGCATGTCGTTTACGTCAGTGGAAAAGTTATCAGAAATTTATCAAGAACATTTCAAGTTTTGTTGTTTTTGCCAGAACTCCATGTGATGGAAATTTTTTTGCTTATTTTTTTCTCATTAAGCCAACAAAACCAAAATAAGAGACAGAACATCATATGTATAAATTATTATATGTACACATACACACACATTTATACAGTGCATGCAAAACTTTTCCAGGTGTGGCATAAAGTTAATTTTGTGCTCTGTACAACATTATAAAGAGCTGTTTTACTCTTAGAAAAAGGAAAAACGAAGATCTCCATGCTCCTCATGTTTTATGACCATATCAATGGGCTGTCTAGCCTGCCCTTTAAATTCTTTCATGCACAATGTCACAAAAAGACCCCTGACAGAAGAGATCACCCTCACCCACGCACACACACACAGTGAAGGCACGAAGCCGGGGGATGGTGAATCTATCATCCCACTTAATGCTCATCTTTACACAGAACATGGCTGGTGTAACTTCTTTGCAAACTTCCTTCCTAAATGTAAAAATACAACTGCTGTTGCCAAAGACGAGCATAGAGAGGCATGCAGGGCGTAGGGCGGCCGGTTATGAGCTTCCTTTGAGTAGAGTCTCTGTCACTTAAGTGCGATATAGTTTAAAAAAAGATAACCACAAACACTGCAGCCAGAACAGAGATGGATGTTGTCATTACAACTGTACAGACACACATAAATATAAACGTAATTTGCTGAAACTAAGGGTGCATATACCAATAAATCTACATTTTTTAACAGCATTCTTCAAATGATAACATGCATTAAAGGAATAGTTCACCCAAAAATGAAAATTCTGTCATTAATTACTCACCCTCATGTGGTTCCAAACCTGTAAGATGTTCATTCATCTTTGGGACACAAATGAAGATATTTTTTATCAAATCTAAAAGCTTTCTGACCCTTCTGAGACAGCAATGTAACTACTACATTCAAGGCCCAGAAAGGTAGTAATGACATTGTTAAAATAGTCCATGTGACATCAGTGGTTCAACCTTAACGTTATGAAGCTACGAGAATACTTTTTGTGCCCAAAGAAATCAAAAATAGTGACTTCATTTAACAATTCGTTCTCTTCCATGTCAGTCTTTGACGTCAGAACGTCATGGTAGTTGCGTTGCTGCTTTTGGAGGGGCAGAAAGCTCTCAGATTTCATCAAAAATACCTTAATTTTTGTTTAAAAGCTGAACGAAGGTCATTGAGGTGAGTAATTAATGACAGAATTTTCATTTTTGGAAGAACAATCAATTTAAGCCTTTATATTCTTTGATATATCAACCTCACAATCTGACCAGTGTTGACAAGTCTGCGGTTTTCCCACAGAATTGGGCTACTTTAACACTGTTGCCGCTGGGTTTTTTTATGTCTGCGGGTTGAAACGGACCCAGTCACGTAATATTTAGCCCCTGGAATGCTAATTTGACCAGGGGAACCCTGCCAAAAAAATGTGTATTTTACCCCCAGGAATACGATTTTTAAATCAAACCGCGATTGGGCTACTTATGGGCTAGTTTTGAGGAGCAAAACTTATGGCCGGGTTTTGTTATGAAAACCTGGCAACCCTTAAACCAATACTGAAAATAAAAAGCTAATACTCAAATGGTCACTGACGCATCACAAATCTGTAGAAGAAATACTGCATATACACTTATTATGCCCATTTAAAAAATGCCTGTGAACTTTACATATTATGCAACTATACATGTTTCAAACTGCAGTATGCTAGATTGTTGTCTAGATTAATTCAATAAGTGGCATCCAGCTATCATTTTGGAAAAAGAAATGAATATGCACTACTAAAAATTCAGCTTTGAAATCACAGGAATAAATTACATTTTAAATTAACGCTGCAAGCAGCATTGAAAGGGCCCTCGCACCCGGGCTTACCACCACCCGGGGTCTTTAGGAAAACGGCGAACAGTGAGCAATATAACTGGATATAGGTATGTACATGTCTTCAGGCCAGCACTTTTATATTGGTGCAGATTGAACAAGGTATGTTTGAGTTAGTGCAAAGCATGACGTATCCTGTTGCCAGCAGGTGGCGCTGTGATTATAACAGAATATTGGCGTTTAGATGCGTTCAGGTCAGGACTCTTATCGAACATGCAAACGTGTTTTAACGAAAACTTAAGATCTTCGCAATTTAACATTGCAAAGGCCGTTAGATTAGACTGACCAAATATAATGTCAGTAAATCTCTATGAGGAGTTCGTTAGAGCGTAAAACATGCCACTTCCTGTTGCCAGCAGGCGGCGCTATGACTATAACGGAATATGGGCATGTAGATCTCTTCAGGGCAGGAGTCTTATTAAACGTGCATTTTGGTGCAGATCAGACATTGTATGCCTCAATTATAGCAACTTCCGTATTCACGGCGCAACATCGAAGTTTGTCAGGCCGCCACGGACACGCCCTTCAACAAAAACGCAAGATCTTCGCAATTTAACATCACATAGATTTAGATTACGTAGAACAAATTTGCTGTTAATCTCTAGAGGAGCTTGTTTAAATAAAACACCTGAAAATGGCAAAAACGGCACAAAACTTGCCGAGAAAATTCTAAATAACAGACTTCCTGTTGCGTTTTGTACTTTGTACCGGGGGTAGGTATTGGTGTGTTACATGTGTCTACTGAATTTCATACATGTAAGTAAAACATAGCTCGAAGGGCACTTTTGGAGTGTGTGCAAAGCGTCATGAGTTTTCGAGCATGTTTAGGCACTCAAAAATGCGATTCATTTTGGAGAAAAAGAAGAAGAAGAATCTGAGCAATTCCAATAGTATCTTCGCACCACCGGTGCTCAGACCCTAAATATATTAAAATAGACAACAGTTATTTTAAATAGTAAAAATATTTCAGAACTGTTTTTGCTGTACTTTGAGTCAAATAAATGCAGACTTCTTCTTCTTCTTCAAAAAAAAAAAAAGCATTTCACTGTTCAAAAACTTTTGACTGGTAGTGTATAACATTTGAATCCAACTTAATCCTTAATTAACATAATTAACTTCCAATCCTATCAAATAATGTGTCAAGAACAAGATGTTAACAGTCATGACTAATATTACTTTTAGCAATTCATCACACTGGAATATAAGTTTAAGTTGTTTGTGTTGCACTCGGTATGGAGAATGCTTTACAGTTTTATGCTGCTCATTTTGGCAACTGTAGTAAATCTTTCGGCCATTCCATGGGTACAGAAAATGTGTACCGCCAATCCACCCACAGAGAGCTGTCGAACCTGCCTCAGAAACCCTAATGAAAGCAAAAAACATGAACAACATTCCTCAAACATGTGACATACTTCACTAAAAAAGTAAAATTAGTTTCTGGTAGTTCAAAGTTGCTAAAACACACAACTGGGACACACTTTAGTCGCCTAGAGCTCTTATAATCAGTAGTCCACGTCAGCCTAGAGAGTTATGGGAATCGCTCAGCTGTGAGTATATACACACCATGGCCTTACTTATCATGCACTCAAATCACTTATTGGCACACAATCTCGCACATTGACCTTACTATGAGAACAAGCACTAAGGATAGCGGGCATCATAACACACACACAAACATACACTCACACAAAGATTTGTTTGGAAACCTCTTGATCAGGGCTTGTCTTTGTCCCTCCCCGCCGGGTAAGCGCAGCCTCCCGCTGCCGTTAACGGCACGACACCAGAGATTTAGCCTGTGGGTTTACACCATAAACAACTCATTCTACACTCAATACACTCAACATGTCTGTACTAGCAAGTTCACAAACTTCCACTCAGAACACCGTATGGTAATTTATTACCGGACAGCTATGGCCTTATTTAGATATCTGGCGCAGATGAGGAGTGATCTTATGTTGAGGCGGTATGGAAAAGTAATCTTGTTGCCTCAGCCTCTCTCAATCATTCAAAGGTGTGAGCCAAAACTGTAAAACGCAGGACAGAAAAAATAAAACCTGTGGCACTGGAAACAGCCGAAGGCAATAGCTGTCAAAACTCAACCAAAGCACTTTAACAAGAGAACATGCTATTTTTTTCTGTGATGTGCATCACGTTATTAAATCAAACTTTTTTTTTTCTTAAAATCGCAATCTCACCAGTGTTTAACAGATTGTTTTTGCGCAAGCATCCTCACACATTAATTAGCAGGTCCATTCTTCAGAGAGACATACACTGACACACTTTCCTTTGGCCTTAGACACAAATGGTGATAAACACGCGTGGAGAAACCAGTCGACTCTCCTCTCTGCACAGCCCGAGGCTCCGTCTCTCCACACATGAGAGACATTCGTTCCAATTCACACTCCCTTCAAACAAATACTTAACGTCAGCTAATATCACACACACAAGTGTACGTACATTGTTAGGACTGTATGATCAAAGCAGATATACTCATGCTACTTCAGACTGGTTTTGTGGTCCAGGGTCACATATTTACAGTTAAACATTCAGGAATGCATCAGAATGAAAGGTTTCATGATTTTTTCAGTGGATATTCAAGGAAGGGAAAAAAGTAGGACGGGATTTAATTTTTTACAAATAGACTGGATTGTGAAAAGTTGACATCATATCCCAGGGTTTATAGGGAGATTAGAAAGAACAACTCTTCTCAAACTCTCCTGGCACCTGTTGATAACGGCATTAGCAGCCTTGATGACGTCAGTCAAAAAGGAAATGTGTTTTAGTGGGGGAGCAAGTTATTACAGCACAAAAAAGCCATGAAAAAACACCCGTCAATTTGATTTCATGCTGACTTTATATATGTATCGGGAGCTTTAATAGAAACATGTCAGACCCGTTTCAATTCTGACACATTAAAAGAAAATATTTAAAGGGTTAGTTCACCCAAAAATAAAAATTCTGTCATTATTACTCACCCTCATGTCGTTTTAAATTAAGATATTTTTCATGCAATCCGGGAGCTTTTTGACCCTACTTTTTTACTAGCTTTCTGACTACTTTTTGTGCGCAAAGAAAAAATAACATGAGTCGTGGTTAGGGTTGGGTACCGTTCATATTTAACCAGTATAGTACCAGTATCGGTACCTAAAAAATTCGGTACGGTACCTTTTTTCGGTACTTTACTCTCTATGTAAAAAACAAAAACATTTATTTCAGTGAAAAAATAAGTCCAAAACTTTCAAATAGGGCCCTACAATCTTTTTCTTTTTTTTTTTTCTTGTGTGTTTTAATTTTTCTGATAATCAAATGAAGGCATTTAAACATTTATTCATTTTTCATCAAATGAAAATTAAACCCTTAGATTTCTAAGCAAACAAACTGGTTTAATGTTAAACTTAATACATGGAAGAAAAATTGTGTGAATATTTCTTTAAAAATGCTATAATAATAACAGACTTTGACAGAAATTTGAATATATACAAGAGTAATATATACAAGAGTAATATATTTCTGTTACATGTTAAACCGTACTTTTATTTTGACAGGTTGCCGTGAAGTTTCTGTGTGTATACAGTATTATATGATGCTAGTTTTCTCAAATGAAACGGCAAAATTCTCATGAAGTGACTCCCACAGCAGCTCTGGAGATGAAGATCATGTATTCATGTCGTCATATAGTGAAACACAGAGGCTGAAAATCACAGCGAGCTTCACGCTTGATTTAGTATTTGTGTAGTAAACAAAACCACGTCTCCACCATTCATACATAGCAAGGAAAGCGGAACATGCAGGATTCACATTTAAACCGACTTTTTGCGTTTTTAATATTCACAGACACTAGTCCATATCGTGATTCGAATTAAGTAACAGACCTACTTTTGATTTAACCACCTAAAAATTGACGAATTGACAAAGAGAAGAAATTGTTTAAAAAGTTATTTTAGTTTTCTTTGCGCACAAAAAGTATTCTCGTAGCTTAAAGCATAAAATTACATCTGAACCACTGACGTCACATGAACTATTTTAACGATGTCCTTACTACCTTTCTGGGCCTTGAACATGCTAGTTGCATTGCTGTCTATGCAGGGTCAGAAAGCCCTCGGATTTCAAAAATATCTTAATCTGTGGTCCGAAGATGAACGAAGGTCTTACAGGTTTGTAACGACATGAGGGCTAGCAATTAACAACAGAATTTTCAATTTTGGCTGAACTATGCCTTTTAGTCGAGACAAGAACAGAGCTCATAACACAACGAGAGAGAGAGAAAGCAAGATGTGGCTGAACAAGCCAGTAGGATAAAGTTTCTCTTCTTAATTAACTTCATGCCCTGTGGACCTCCACGAGTCGAGCCGGAGGAGCGGTGGCTCCTGTGCCCGCTCGTACCTCTCCTACCCCTCCCCAGCGTTTATTCCTCTAAATTCCTTTCTTTCTTTGTTATAATAATCCGTGCATGTGCTTCTTTGTTTCATCGCTTTTTTCCACTTCTCTCGCTATTGTTCTGCTGGTTTCCTCACACTCATCTCCGTCCGATCCCTCTTTTCTTCATCTCTTTTTTTTCTTCTTCTTCATCGCCGCCTACTCCCTTTATAAACTTCTGCTTTTTCTACCTCCTGCTGTCTTTCATGCTCTCTGCAGGCTTCCTCTTTTTTCTATGTGTGTGTTGAAGTGGACGGTGACCAAGCGCTTTGTAATGGTGTGGCATTCAGTTTACCCTGCGTCACATGGGCTTGTTTACACTTGGTATGAACATCTGCCTCAGATGATCCGATAATGAAAATAAATCAACATGAAAAAGAAATTAAAATAAATACATACAATAAAAATAAAGTAGCACAGGTACATTTGTAGCAATAGCCAAAAATACACTGTATGGGTCAAAATGATCGATTATTGATTTTTCTTTTACGCCAAAAATCATTAGGATATTATGTAAATATCGTGTTCCATGAAGATATTTTGTAAATTTTCTACTGTAAATATATCAAAACTTAATTTTTGATTAGTAATATGCATTGCTAAGAACTTCATTTGGACAACTTTCAAGGCGATTTTCTCAATATTTAGATTTTTTTGCACCCTCAGCTTCCAGATTTTTAAATGGTTGTATCTCAGCCAAATATTGTCCTATCCTAACAAACCATACATCAGTGTGAAAACGTTTTGGACCCAGGCTACACTCGTATTTATTGCTGTCCATTGTGGTCGGCCAAAACACCACCAAGTGTAAACTGGGTTATGGACACACACATGCACCTCTCTCATCTGCTTAGATGCCACCCAAAAGTTGATTCCAGTCTAGGTTTATTCCCACTCCTGCAGTCCCAGAATATTTTACGACTGTGACTTTAGTTGGGCCTGTGATGGCTCAACCTGACTGCTTAGTTCACTGCTTAAAGACAACAAACAGTCCATCTCTTTCTGAATGCTGCTGCAAGTGTGTGTGCGTGCGTCGTCTTTCAGCTGTGCTGCTCTACAGCAGTTCAGCTCCATGACTGATTCTGTTGTGTTGAGCACAGGACTGGGCCGCCCAGCTCCTGACTCGCTCTCAGAGCTGCAGCCAACTGCCAGGATCACTTCCTCCTTCCCAGCAGTTTAAGATTTCCAGCGGAGCGGGCTGGCTACACACAAACACGGCTCTGTTCAGCAGCTGTGGACGCTGCACAGAGGGAAGCTCTGCTGAGGAGGGGGAGCATCTGTCTGCTCAGGCCTGCCAGGACATACACAGTCGTGTGATACTCGCTTTCACACGCGTTTACAGATACACAAGCAGTTTGTCAGTCCAATTTAGAAGTTTGTGCCACAGATTTGGCATGCAACGACTGTGTCGTTTGACTCGTCTTTTTTTTTTTTTTTACAAATCTCACCCAGAGATTAATTTTCTCCCTTTCTGCACCCAGATGGGCGACACATTAGTAGAGCCTTTTACTCACTGCAGGCAATCCTTAGAAAAATGTACAATAGTAAGCACTGGCATTGAAATAATGGACAATAAGCTGCTAAGTATTTGTGTTAAAGAGATCGTTCATCCAGAAGCAACAGTACTGCTGCGTACAAGGCCCAGAAAGGTAGTAAGGACATCGATAAAATAGTCCATGTGACATTCAACCTTAATTTTATAAAGCAATGGGAATACTTTTGTGCTCAAAGAAAAAAGTAACAACTTTATTCAACAATTTGTTTCAGAAAACTTTCGAATTTCATCAAAAATATCTTAATTTGTGTTCTGAAGATGAACAAAGGTCTTGGAATGACATGAGGGTGAGTAATTAATGACACTATTTTCATTTTTGGGTGAACTATCCCTTTAAGGCCAATAAAAAAAACTATCCCTTTAAGGCTTTTTTTGTACCATTAAAACTAATTTTGAATTTTAGGTATCACAATATTATATTGTATAGTATGAAAAATTTATTTTAATTTTGACAATTACTGAAGATTGCATTTAACAGTGTTGTTACATTATTAGTGTAAGTGTTAGATGACAGTAATCAAAATATTAAAAAATGAGCATGCATAAACATTTGATATCAACTGACACATATAAAATAAAATAAAAAAAATTCCAGTATTGGTCAATAACTAATATGGTACCAATATTTTGTATTCTGGTCAAAATACCATAGTTACAGCCGAGGTCAAAAGTCTCCATCTCCCTTTCAGAATCATTAAAAATATCAATTATTTTACCAAAATAAGAGGGATCATACAAAATGCATGTTATTGTTGATTTAGTACCGACCTGAACAAGATATTTCACATAAAAGATGTTTACATATAGTCCACAAGAGAAAATAATAGTTTAATTTATAAAAATGACTCCATTCAAAAGTTTACATACACTTGATTCTTAGTACTGTGTTGTTACTTGAATGATCCACAGCTGTGTTTTTTGTTTAGTGAAGTTTAGTGTTTAGTTAACCTGAACAGTTAAACTGCCTGCTGTTCTTCAGAAAAATCCTTCAGGTCCCACAAACTCTTTGGTTTTTCAGCATTTTTGTGTATTTGAACCCTTTCCAACAATGACTGTGATTTTGAGATCCATCTTTTCACACTGAGGGACTCATATGCAACTATTACAGAAGGTTCAAACGCTCACTGATGCTTCAGAAGGAAAAAACTATGCATTAAGAGCTGGGGGTGAAAACTTTTGAACAGAATGAAGATGTGTGAATTTTTCTTATTTTCGCCTAAATATCATTTTTTTTTTCATTTAGTACTGCCCTTTAGAGGCTACAGAATATAGTTACATGTTTTCCAAAAGACAAAATAAGTTATATTTACCCTGATCTTCAAATTTAAAAAATGTTCACCCCCAGCTCTTAATGCATCGTGTTTCCTTCTGGAGCATCAGTGAGCATTTGAATCTTCTGCAATAGTTGCATATGAGTCCCTTAGTTGTCCTTTGTTGTGGATCTCAAAATCATACAGTCAGTGTTGAAAAGAGGTCAAATACACAAAAATGCTGACCTCAACTGTAAATTAAGTAAAACGGTGTTGTTGTTGTTTTTTAATACCATGCACTAGAGTGTGGTATTTTGACAGAAAAAAAATGGTGGCAAAGGTAAAAAAAAAAAAATTTAAGGGAAGCATGAGAGGTTTTCTAGACCAGGGTGCATTTGGGATAGGTGTGTGTGTGTGTGTGTGTGTGTGTGTGTGTGTGTGTGTGCGTGAGAGTGAAATAGAGGGTTGAAGTTACAGTAGGGCCCATGCTCAGAGTAGATTAACACAGAAACAAAGGGCTCTTTATAAACAGAGGGGTGCTGTGTTTGGACTCGCTTTGAAGCACAGGTCATGAGTGGAGGCCCTAGGTGTGTGATGTAACCCCAGTCAGCCAGAGAAAACACATGAACAGAGTCACTGGAGTTTAGCAGACCATGACAAAAATGCAAAAAAAAAAAATATGCAAAATGACGGTGGGAATCGAAAGGACATAAAGTAAAAAAAAAAAAAAATACACACCACCTTCACAGTAGATCAACTTTCCTGTGAACTCCTGTTACAAGAAGAAAAAAAATCCACTATGTGAATCATAGTATTTGCATGTCCTGCCCGAAACTGAAGATTAAGGACCCAACAAAAGTGCCTGCTGTCACATATACACTACCAGTTAAAAGTTTTTGAACAGTAAGATTTATAATGTTTTTTAAAGAAGTCTCTTCTGCTCAAAAAGCCTGTATTTATTTGATCCAAAGTACAGTAGAAACAATAACATTTTGAAATATTTTTAGTATTTAAAATTACTGTTTTCTATTTGAATACATTTTAAAACGTCATTTATTCCTGTGATTTCAAAGCTGAATTTTTAGCATCATTACTCCAGTCACATGATCCTTCAGAAATCATTCTAATATTCTGATTTGCTGCTCAAAAAACATTTATTATTATTATTATTATTATTATTATGTTAAAAAATGTGAGTAGAATTTTTTCAGGTTTCTTTGATGAATAAAAAGTTGAGAAGAACAGCATTTATCTGAAATAGAAATCTTTTGTAACATTATAAATGTCTTTATCATCACTTTTATTTTGCATCCTTGCTAAATAAAAGTATTAATTTCTATAATTTCTTCCAAAAAAAAAAAAAAAATATGACTCAAAGCTTTTGAATGATATAGTGTATAATGTTACAAACGTTTTATTTGTTTCAGATAAATTCTGATCTTTGAATCTTTCTATTAATCAAAGAATCCTGAAAAAAAATATACTTAACCGTTTTAAATATTGATAATAATAATAATAATAAATGTTTCTTGAACAGCAAATCAGCATATTAGAATGATTTCTGAAGGATCATGTGTCAAATAAATGCAGGCTTGGTGAGCAGAAGAGACTTCTTTAAAAACATTACTTTTAAAACATTTACATTATATATATATATATATATATATCATTTTTTTTTACCTTATGTGCTGACATTATGTCTTAAGTCTCCAAACACTATCTGGGCCCTCTGTACATTAAAACTCTGATAGGAGGCAGTTTCAGGTCCTCACTGGAGAGCTAAGAACTGTCTGGATAATCTGCCAGCTAAGCTTTTCTGTAACCCTATGAGCTTTCATACAGAGGGGAATACAAGTCGCGAATTCCCCTTGAACGGGCTGTTATTCGGTATTCACCTGTCTCTCATTCGCTGGACTGGAACACAAGGCCTGTTACTGAGAGAGTGCCAAAATTTACCACAGGCTTTCTGAACACTGAACACCAGTGTTGGAAAATAGTTCAGATTTTTAGCCTGTCAGTGCAGAAGGGGATTATCATGACAAAAAGAACTTTCTTGTTAAAAAGTAACAAAGCTGGCAGGGCCACTGAGGTTTGTGGGCCAAGTGTGCGCACAGCTACGAATAGAACGCAGTAACACGGACACTTGTTAAAGGTTAATGCTTTTCTTCCGCAGGTACATGGTGTTGTAAACCTTACAAATGGAAATCCCCCCTGGCAACAGCACAGATGTATCCCACTCGATATTTTTTGGCCCAAAAACATTCCTCACGTCAGAAATTCCCTATGATTGCTTACAAAAGGTGAACATCATTCTGCATGCCGGGGGAAGGAATTCACGTGCGCATATTTGTCTTCATAAACGGATAGCTCTCTGATAGTTCACACATTCCACGCATATCAAAACAAAACTCAGGAATGGGTGGTCCTTGTTACACATGTAGACATGGCATTATGTTTTTTTGCAGAAAATGCAAGTGGCGTTTGCCTGTGCAAACATGACTCTACAATGTTCTGGGGGATTGTTGATATTGTTGGCATGTTGCTAGGGCCTTTTGGATGGTTGCTTAGTCAAAGGAGCCCACCCACAAGTTGCTATGGCATTATGAACTCTGTAAATGAGTAAAATCCTTCCTTCAAAGGAAGCATGTGGGATTTACCGGCTGTTTTATCTTCCTGCAAAACAAATTGAACATCTTATCAATTAGGATACATTTAGACTGCAGGCAAAAGTTGGGCAAATCTGAGTTTTGCTCATATGACTCAGACCTTTTTTTTTTTTCCTTTCATAACAGTGTGAACAGCACACACCACATGGAATCTGAGGGGTTTTTTAGTTTCGGATATGGGTCACGGCCTGCTTGCTCTGAGGCACAAGTAATTTATTATACATGAAAATGATTATATTTAGTGGCTTCTCCTACTTTTCTTAGTGATATTTAGTGCCAATTTATCAGGAAGTGATGATTTTGTTCTCTTTGGGTCACTGGATGGAAATAATGCTTATTTGCAAATGTTTTATGCGATATTCCAATCTTGCACATCAGTTAAATTCGCAACTTTGGATAGAAATCTAGCTGTGTTCTTGAAAGGAACGCAGGGTTTTGAGGCATGCTTTCAAAACCTGAACTTCTTTTAACTTGACGTGCCATCTTAAAAAATGTGTTAAAAGCAGAAAAAAAACCCCAAATAAATACATCTAAAGCAGGGGTCTCCAACCTTTTACGGTTACGGTTTAAAAATATTCTTGAGGATCGGGGGGAGGGGAGGCTGTGGCGGTTTACTTTCACTTTCTGTATAGTGAATTGACTGATCTTAAGACGTTCACCAGCATAACTAATGCGCAAAGTTTTTACGTTGCTGAAATATTTCCAATATTGCGACGTAATGTATCTTAAATGTGGGGAGACATGAAATAGAAATCAACTCGGTATGCCGCGCTGTCTGAAATGCATCTCTATGCTTGTGCTCGCTTTGGGTGCGTGCAAGAACAGAGCGTAAGTAACAAATTGAGTTCTGTTTCGTTTCGTTTCTTTTTGTGGTTTTAAATAGCTTGAACGTGTAAATTTGCAAATCATATGCCAGACGGTGGGGTCTAGACCTGGTCCATACGTATCATGGATCAATTGCGATCCGTTTAAGTCCTAAGACGTTATATGACAGATGAGAGCAATCTTTTATTCACTAATTTGACATGAAATCATCAGATTGCTACTCCATATCTTTCGCATACAACGAAAGTACAGAATAAATAGAACAATCATTTACGCACAATAAATAACAGAGCATCATATCTATACAAATTTTCCCCAGAACGTTCTCGCGACCACGGCCCGGTAGTGGGTTGCGACCCGGTGGTTTGGGGACCTCTGATCTAGAGCATTTTTACATCGAAAAACAATTAAAAAGCAGCATAGATGAGTGTAAAAGTACAGACAAGTACTAGTAACATGGACATTCATTTCTATAAATGGTCGGTTCCTTTTCATATTTATTCTTTGCTTAGTATAGATATTTAACATGAGGGGACCTATTATGTAATAATCACCTTTATAAGGTGTTTGAACACAGTTGTTTGGCCGCAGTGTGTGACAACAACCAACCTATAATGGCAAAAATCCACCCACTCATTGTTTTGAGTAGTAAAAAATCATAAACAGTCTCTCTGAACATGCAATTCCAGATTTTTCCCTCATTGTAGGGAGAAATCCCGCAGCAGTCCGCCACTACTAGAGATATACAATGTCAGCGGCATTACAAGTGTTGTGTTTTGGGATGCACCAACAAACAAAGGAGTCTCCATAGACTCCTTCCATCTGAGAGGCTAAGGACACTGTGGTTAAATTTCATCTTTGAAGGAAATGTCCACGAAAAAAATCAGTAAAGTCCCCTAAATGTTTAGGGATCAATACCAACGCTTTGTGCATGAACGTCAGCTCCAGAAAAAGTAAATATCACTTGTTTGTTTTCTAAATTGCCTTTCTGAAAGCACTTCTTGGCACTCTGTAAGGCTAATGTTGCTAAAGCTACCATTGTCTCTGCCTATTTTCACTGATGCTGCCTTCACGTGCTACCAGAATGATTGTAAATGAATGTGGTAGTTAAAAATTGCATACGAAAGCAACGTGAAGAGTCAACCGCTTGACCGCTCATAATCACAAGTTGGACTTGTAAAGTTTGTGATAGCACACGATTGAACAATGAGACCAGCTATGTCGTTATCTTTATTGTTTCGTGCTCCCCATCTGTGTAATTCATAAATGCTAATAATTTATTATGCATGGTGCAATCAGATGACTGACTTTTAAATTGATTCTGGTTCGAACATATAAGGCTGAACAAAACTACTGAGAGTTTCTGACATTTCCAGTGCCTGAGGTTGTCCTGTTTTGTTTTTGCCGGCTTTTGAAACTCCACCCTCTTTTGAAAGGGGGGCCGGGGGCACACGCTTATTTGCATTTAAAGGGACAAATACAAAACCGGCGGGTTTTAGCTCATACGCTAAAAGTAGAAATTTTAACAAGCTATAAAAAAAAAAATCTGTCATGTATTTTGAGCTAAGACTTCATATTCACACTGGGGACATCAGAGACTTATTTTACGTCTTGTAAAACGGGGCATAATTATGGAAGCCCTTTTCCACCATTGAATAAAAAAAAGGTAATTGCGACTTTTTGTCTCAAAATTCTGACTTTTTTTACATCTGGCTTTTTTTTTTTAAAGAATGGCGAGATATAAAATTGCAGTTGCGAGTTACAAAGTCAGAATTGCGAGATACAAACTCACAATTATGACTTTTTTTTTAAAGAATTGCGAAATATAAACTCGCAGTTGCGAGTTACAAAGTGACTTTTTTCTCAGAATTGTGTGATATAA
>JAHKKF010499802.1:0-20255 GCA_019740295.1 Labeo calbasu
ATTTTGCTGAACGAGACTCAAAGAACCGAGTCGGTAAAATGATCCGATCTTCCCATCACTACAATTTGGGCGCACACCAGACGCGACGCAACACCGTAACGTGACAGATATCACAGCCATTCAGAACTGCACTGCACTCCCAACGAAATGGGCAAGTTTATTATTTAATTGATGAATATTAAAACTTTTAAAAAAATAATTAAAACTACATACTGAGTGACTGATACGTTATTTGTTATGGAATACTCTTGTTGGTTCGCATTCGCAGTTTTAACCCTCCATGTTTGCTTTCAAGATCCGAGGCTGTCTGTTGTTGCTTTCAGTGTGGCTATAAATGTCACGCACTGTGGTATTCAAACTCACATTAGACACTTTAAGCATTGAATAAAGCACACAGTCAGCACCTGAGATTATCACCGTTATAGTTTGTATGCTGTTGTCGCGGAAATAGAAACCGTTTCTAAATCAGAAATTTCGCTTGTCGCCGTCGCCGCTAGTTAGGACAAAAACTCAGATTAAGATGGAAAAAATACCTGTCGCGTCGCGTGTAGTTGTTGACACTTGTTCAAAGTTCACAGCGTTCTAGTTTCCTTAGGTCAATTTTAGGACCTGAGGTAAATTATCCATTGCCGATTTAATTGAGTAAAATACCAAAAAATTATATTCAGACTTCATTTAATCTATTTTAATATTATTCTGAAAACAAAATAATCATTGAGGTATTCATTGAGCTGTGCTGTATATATATATATATATATATATATATATATATATATATATATATAATGTATATGCAGTGCAACCATAAGTATGTGCATGAGCTCAAATCATGTAAACAACACTCCATCCATTTCTTTTTTCTTTTCTCAGTTAAAATATTTTTTTCCTAGTTTTACATCCAAATGTTATGCTCTTTTTCTATCCAGACAGCTGTGTTGGGGATGAGAAACTCTAGCTAATGTGAAGCATA
The DNA here is from genome assembly GCA_019740295.1 of Labeo calbasu. Classification (NCBI taxonomy): domain Eukaryota; kingdom Metazoa; phylum Chordata; class Actinopteri; order Cypriniformes; family Cyprinidae; genus Labeo; species Labeo calbasu. The sequence goes on from JAHKKF010499802.1 coordinate 971, forward strand.
TATGGACTGAAATGAGTCCCTGTGCTGCAGCTAAGAGAGTCTGACAGCTATTAGGATCAGCTTCATTACTACGGCAGCAGCTCCTCTGATAGCAATCACCATTTTAGAAGTTGTGTGTATGTTCAAAGATGTTTCACTGGCTAAAAGAATTACTTGATCCCTTGAGCCAAAACACATCTCTGAGTCAATGCATATAGGAGGTGCTGGGAGGAACTGCTAAGTGGCTAAATTATGTGTTTGTGTGTGAGCGAGGTAAAAAAAAAAGAGCGATGTGGTTGTACTGTAACCGTCTCCACGTCTGCCAGTCTATAATTATGCCTCTCTGTTTTGACAAACACATTGTTGGCGGTATTCATCATAAAACAGACACTCAAACACGCATTGTCTTCTTAAAGTGCTTTATGGAGCAGAATAATTCCAATAGTGTGAGCATACAGGGGAGCACTGCAGGAAATGAATCTGACTCCAGGGGCCCGTACCATCCTCATTTGTTGAAATAAACACGAGCCTGAACCGACTCGAGCCCGAGTGCTTTTATCGATAGAGCACAGGAGGAGAGGAAGCTTAAAAACTCCTGCTGTCTCCCATGAGGCGAATGAATACGGTATTTCAGAAAATCATTCAGACAGCTTCTTGTGTCTAATTCTATTCCTTAAATATGATCTGTGATACTTGATCAGTTTTTGAAAACTCTGATCTCACACTAAATTGTCTGATTCAGGCAGTTTTTAACATTGCAGAGCGTTGCGGATGCTGTCTTGAATTGAAATACTGCATAGCCTGTGTAGGAAGCTTTTCAACAATAAAGCCCGGCTTCTGGATAGTCTCTGATATGGAAGCTTATATCTGATTGGCTGGCTTTATGCAACCTCTGGTAGTCGGGGTTCACAGGCTTTTCGAAATCGTGTTTACAAGTGGTGTGTTCAATTCCACAATGACAGCTTTGGTGCAACAAATTGTGTTGCGGTTGAAAATATCTATCTTTTAGAGTGCCTATTTTTCCAAAGTCAAAGGAGATGTGGTTGATGGCAATGAATATTGGTTGTACCTAACCTGAGATATTCATTTCGAGATTTTAAAAATGAAGCATTCAAAGTTACTGTATTATTTTAATCAAAGGAATAGTTCATCTAATGAAAATGTGCTAAAGATGTATTCTATCTGAGACAGGACAGATTTGCAGAAATTACAGAATAACGTCACATCACTTGCTCACCATCGAATCCTCTGCAATGAAGGGGTGCCGTTTGAATGAGTCCAAACAGCTGATTAAAACATAACAATAATCAACAAGTAATCCACATAAATCAAGGACATTAATTAATGTGTTTTGAAATGAAAACTTGTGTGTTTGTAATGAACAATCTTTCAAGATGTTTTTAACTTCAAACCATAAGCATTCTTATGGATTTGGCTAGAAGTGATGGTTTAATGTTGAAATGTCTTAATAATGGATTTGCTTCTTACAAGGGTTTTTTTTTTTTTTTTGTTACTTTACTTTACAACTGGAGTCATGCAGATTACTTGTGTGATTGCAGTGTTGTTATCACCTGTTTGGACTGATTTATTCTGATGGCACCCATTCACTGCAGAGGATCAGCTGCTGAGCAGTGATGTAAATTTTTCCAAATCTGTTCTAATGACGAAACAAACTTATTTCTACATCTACATCCAACAAATTGTCATTTTACCCTGGACCACAAAACCAGTCATAAGGGTCAAGTTTTTGACATTGAGATTTATACATCACAAATAAATTTCCTTTGCTAAATGGTTTGTTGGGATAGGAGGATATTTGGCCGAGATACAACTCTTTGAAACTCTGAAATCTGAGGGTGGGAAAATAAATAAATAAAAATACTGAGAAATTTGCCTTTAGAGTTGTCCAAATGAAGTACTTAGCAATGCATATTACTAGTCAAAAATTAAGTTTTTATATATTTACAGTAGGACATTTACAAAATATCTTCATGGAACATGATCTTTATTTTGGCATAAAAGAAAAATCGATAATTTTGACCCCTACAATGTATTGTTGGCTATTTCTACAAATGTACCCTTGCTGCTTATGCTGTTTTGGGGTCCAGGGTCACATTTATGGGTGAGCTATTCTTTTAATTAATAAATTATTATTTTTTAAATATTTTCTATATATATTTAACTGTGTACAAGTAAACAAATGTGTATGTTCAGTTAGTCATAAATAAATGAAAAGTCACTTTATGCTCTGTATATTTAATAATAATAATTATAAATAATATTTTTATTAAAATTCTCACTACCAGTGTTTTCACTTAGAAATTATTATTAAAATACTTAATGAATTTTCCAACAAACAGCTCAAACTAATTTACAGTATACAAATGCAGCCATAGCCAATTACAAAAACAAACAAAAAGTTGCTTAAAAGGTTTAAAGTGAATAAGAAGATGAAGAATAATAATAAAAAAAAAAGTCTGTAAGACCACAAAGATCAAGGGACTTTTTTTGTTTATGGAAGCAGAGTGTGCTTGCAGGTGCAGCAAGTTTAATTTATGTTACACTTGGCAAACCTTGAGCAGATTTATGTCAAATGGCCCAGACTGAAAGGTTATAATGCAGTGCAAGGAATCTTGGGAGTGAAATGTCCATGAGTTGAACCATACGAAAATATTCATTCCAAAGGCCTCTTTGAAGTATTTATTTTTGACTTTGATTTAGTACAATCCTACAACATAGCTGTCATGATTGTTCTCCCTTTGTATATGTCATTTATGCTATTTATAATGCACTTGTTATAGAATGTTGATTTGCCAAAGATCTTAGTTTTCTTTGAGAAGTGAAGCTATTGAAAAGTAAACAAGATAGCCATTAGCACGACTGTCCATTCTACAATTGTCTTTAGTGTTGCCTGACACTGCTGTGCTGTGTTATTCGAATCTGTTGTTTCCATACTGGCATATTATGATGTGATCAACTGTTTCAAATGAAGCGCCCCAAACCACACATCAAAGTGGGTGGTTCTTGGCCAAAATAATCTCCAAAGTGGACCAGCTTTTCTGGCTACAGTCAGAAGTCTGATTCTATGTTGACGGCCACATGATTTGCACCCCTGTAAATGTTCCGCCTGTCATTTGATCCCGCCCCAGCAATAACGGCAGGGCACCTCAAATTTACCACCTCTGAATCATGTCGTTCTCGCTTATCGGTAGAAGCACTTTAAATAAGAAGCATGCTGGGAAGGTTCTGGGATATGTTATCTTAATCTGAACATAACTCCAGCTTTGCCTGTCAGAAAGCAGGGCTTGTGTTAAGGCCCAGATATCTCATTTAGACCAGAAAGTGAGAAACCTCCCTGGCTTCCATTACGGAGCCAGAACGGAAAGAAAAATGAACAGCGACAAAAGGAAATGTTCCCAGCTCACCGTTGCTCCGCTAACTTGATAAAAAGTCTATTTAGTGCTTGTCAGGCTGAGCCAGAGAAAGAGAGAGAGCGCGTGTGCGCTAGAGAGGAAGCGTTTTTAGAGAAGTCTGGGTGTATTTGTTGGGAAATAACTTTGGCCAGTGTATTCAGGAGAGGTTGTGCTGTTTGTCAGGGCTGGCCGGAAGAATTTACTCTGAGGTTCCAGTCTAAATCCATCTCCGGAGTATGTGGTTTGGCAGTGCATAAGGTCTCCTTTTCTGGCAGAGGGTATGCGGTAGTTGATGGGGTGACATTCCTAGCAGGTGGTAAAATGGTTGCTTGTGTAAATGATCTTTCCTGTTGAAAGGTTAGGGTCAAACAAAGCATGAAAGATGTATTTAATGGCAATCTTCAAAGTGAAGCTGATGATGGCATCCCAAGTATTTGATACATGGAGGTCTTCAAATCAGGTTAAAACCACTGACTGAATACAAATTTTAAAGGCAGAACATAAAAGTACTGCACCTAGTGAGCTGCTCACCTAAGCAACCTTTTTTTGGCTTTCAAACACTTCCAAACGGTAGGCAGCAAAACTATATTTGCCTGTTGTGAAGAAAATTTGAGAAGTGTTTGTCAATGGCAAATGTCAAAATGAATCAAATGAGCTTTAGGATATTCTAGCTTGGCTTCCTTTTTGAAAGTAGGTCTATAGGGTTTTTATTATAGTTTAGAAAAGAAAAGGGAAAAACAAGAAGAAAGAAACTTAATAAAAAAAATCACACACAACACAATAAGGCAATTTTCTAATAAGGCAATCCCAGAATACATTGCAAACATCTCCTGGTTTGAGTACTGGCTGAGCCAGGAACAATTTTATGTGGAGTTCTCCTCATATTGGGGTAGGTTTCTTCAGTTTCCTCCATTAGATGCACTAAATTGTCCTTAAGTGTGAATGTGACGTGTGGCTTAATCCTTTCCTGCAAACAAGCCTGCACTGGCCCTTTACGGGCCCAGTAAGGGCTAGCCTAAGGGCCCCCAGCAGGCTGCCAGCACAGGGCCACTGAGACTTTGCTCATTGGCAAAACGTTGGCCCCTTAGCGCTGCCCTCACTAGGCCCACATAGGACCCACACTATTAATCTACAACAATAAGTCTGTTTCACTATAAATACTTTTCAGCTTCTATAACTTAAGTCTAGGGCTGTCCTCAGCTAAAGATTTTTCTGGTCGACTAGTAGTCGTTCATTTTAAGCATTAGTCGACTATTAGTCGCACATTTATTAATAAACCATGTAAATCATAATAATGAGCCTTTAATTGTCTGCATAGCCTAATAAGCGTCCAAGCAAACACAAAAAAAAGCTTGCCACAGCGCACCGGCAGATATAATAATTGTAAATGTGTCTTGGAAAAACAGCAAGGAGACTGCATTAACGTTTTAATAATTTATTGATAAACTAGTGACATTTCACTCTTTATAGATATATTTTTCATGTCTGTATGAGTTTCATGCTCAAGTTCACAGTAGGGCTGTACAATGAATCAAATTTCTAATCGTGATTACAGGTACATATGCCACAATTATGTAATCGTTCAAAGACACAATTACAAAAAAAAAAAAAAAAAAATCCACTTACATTATTCTGCTTTCTTAAGATGTGTGAGAGAGTGTGTGCATTTTTCCTACAGGTTATCTTAAGTTGTTTTTTTTTTCCTTCATTGTTTTAATTTTAAAATCTTTACTTTTTATGTTTAAAGAAGAAACTATATAAAAATGTGGTATGCAGTTGCTTCAAACAGTTTTTTTGTCATAATCGTGCAGCTGTAGTTCACAAAGCCCGAGACGACAGAAAGCGCATCCTGTTTGCTTTAATTATTTTACAAAAGCGCAGCGTTTAGTTGTAATTGTGAGTGCACACAAATAAACGTAGAGTTACAAATTCAAAAGATGTATTATTCTTATCTGTATCACGAAAAATGATGGAGTATTTTAAGTGACCATGCATGCATGTCCATCCTTCATGCAGCAAGCACGCTACTATTCAGCTTCCACACTCCATACTGACACTTAAATAGCACACATTTTTCTAGGTAGGGCTGGGCGATAAATCAATAACGATAATTATTGCGCAATATCAGTTTCCTCGATAAACAATAGCAAGAGTTCGATAACTGTTCAATATAATATTTATGCAGCAAAGATGGAACAGCGCTAGTCAATGTTTATCCGCTCGGATCAAAGTTCAAACAGCAGCACAGCGCAAACTTACTAGAATAGATGCGTTCACTCGCTCATGATTCTCGATGAAACAGCGCTGACAAACAGGAGAAACACTGTGCGCAACGATACAGTCAGAAGGCTTTTTAATATACAAATCGCCATCATTTACCATAGAATTACTGTAGTACCACTAACTGCACAGTGGTATTGTGTCTCACATGTGGGTATATTTGTGTCGTATTTTATTATATTGTTAATGTAGACATGTATTAAATGTATTGAAGGAGAAATGGAATATAATTACAATATTTTTTGTGATTAAGCTATAGCATGTCTGCATTTATACAAAATGTATTTAGACTGGTGTTTTTCATATAAATACCAATAGGAACCATATTACATTTTGGTGCTATATTTGTGGTTTTAACTGTTATGATCTGTGGATGATACTATGGAAGAGCAATGGCTAAAAAAAAAAAAAAAAAAAACATATAAAAATGAGGTTGGTACAATTTTCACAGATATTACTGATTTTGATAATGAAGATAAATCTACATCTGCATCCTAATTCAAGCTACTATCAAATATGTATTTCTAGGAGACAAAAAATGTTATATTATCCTTTCATCCACCCACTCTGTCTCTTGAATTCCGCAACCACACCTTTATCTCTCAACTTCAGAATCAGGACTTGGCTGAAAGGAGAGTTTTCAGTCAGCCTCTGAAAAGCAAATAGGCATATATCAGTGTCCTTAAATCAGGCTTGTGAGATCCACTTTCCTGCAGAGTTTAGCTCCAACTTTGATCAAACTTGCCCACCTGTGATATTTCTAATGATCCTGAAGACATTGATTAGCATGCGCAGATGTGTTTGATTAAGGGTTAGAGCTGAACTGCAGGAAAGTGGATCTCGTGAGCCAAATTTGAGGATCCCAGGTTCTGAAAAGGTCTCTTTTGGTTTGAGCCATTCCAGTTCAATTGAGTGGCTAAACAATGGCCAGTCAATGTTGTTAGTATTCTCCTAGTTGCATAACAGGGCTACCAAACCTGCTTGGGCCCAGAGGTACAAAAGTTGCTCTGGGCCATCATGGGATTTATGTGGGCAGTCCGCTAGTGTGGGCTCTTCACAGAGAGCCTGCGGTGTGCCTAAAGCTGTGGGCTCAGTCTGGGCAAGCCCACACTGGGCCTGTTTAGTTTTGGTGTGGGCTGGCCCTAGCCCACTGTTTCCGCAAAAAGCCAGCAGGGACATGTTTGCAGGGTTACCATTCATCCAAGGTGTTTTCCTGTCTTTGGCCTGAGATGTTGGGATAGGCTCCAGCATCCCTGCAACCCTACATAGCACAAGTGGTTGGATGAATGAATAGATGGATGTACATAGTCATACACTCATACATTAACACTTCCTAAATTTTTATGTGGCCGGGACAATGAAACTTTATCTTTGGCATGAAACAAAAATTGCTGAACACTGTAGTCTTGTCACAGATGTTGATGACCCTTGTGTGAGAATAAATGCTCATTAGCTTAGCAAAATGCTAGCATCAGACCCTACTTTAGGCCCAGTCCACACAACACTTTTTCAAAGTATTTTCAAAACTGCAGCGTTTTCTATACGGTTTGGCAATTTTTGGGTGAAGATTTTTTTAAGAAACTCCGGTTGCAGTGTTGTTGGAGATTTTGGCTTGTGATGTCAGAGTGCGTGCTTCAGGCTTCTGATTGGCCAACATGGCTTTATGGCTAGGGTTATATCACCACCTGTAGGTTTGGCTCTTGACAGCGCTTCAACATTTTTTTTTTTTTTAAGCGAAGGAGGAAAAACTGTTTATAAAAATACCCAAGTATGTGTGGACTAGGCCTTCATGTAAGATCAGACTCCCTGTTGTATCTTGAGTGCACTTCATATGAGAAGCACGATAAACATATGTGAAAGACTGCTTTTGCCACCAGTGAAGAACCAGGTCAACACTGCCAGTCAGGTTCAATTTCTCATAAGGTTCAATTTTCTCATAAGGTTTCTCATTAAGAGGTAAATGTAGACACATGGGCAGTTCATATTGCTCAAGTCTATTCAAATTTCAATCCACTATTAGTGTGAATAAAGAACCCATTGTAAAGAAGAACTTTCTATCATTTACACTGGGTGCTTCATCATGCTAATTATTTCCTATTGCGCTTGTTACCCTAGCTACCCCTCACTTTCCCCACCTCACTTTGTCCATCTCGTACCCTGGATTTCCGGCTGCGGCTAGCTGTCGGGGAGAGGTCTGGAGCTTACCCAGCAGGGGTTCACAGGCCCTAGTGCAATTCCATTACTCACCCGCACCGCAGCTTAAACCCACATTATCATCCACACCGGAGGGGTTTGGATAGACAGATGATTTGAGCCCCCCTTGCCCCCTTCCCCCATCTCCTGTTCCCTCGCTTATCTCCCCAGGCACATTACCAGACACCCTGCTTCATTATAATAAACAGTGTTTATTCAGCATGTGCTCTTATCCGAGTATTTACTCCCAGCCAAAAACAATGTGCGATCCAGTGCTCACACTGGAGAAAATGCACACTTATGTGAAGAATAACAATGAAGGGAATCCAGGTAACCAAATCCTGTGTCAGAGCTAATCTGTGGTAGATATGTTCACAAAGGGTTTCATTACCTGCACTGTCCAGTCAGTGAGCCGTGTTGTGTTTACAGGTTGTGGAAAAGTATAGCGGAAAGAACACTGTTAGGAATAAGAACGACACACAGCAGGAAAATCATATCGATTTTTACTTGATGGTTACACCTAATGATGTTTTAGAGTGATTCAATTCACAAGATAAGGTTTATAAGGCATTCATTAAAGTTAACGCCCAAATTCCAAATATCCCAAATGCCACCCTCAGCCCTTGCGTTTTGCCTTGGAGTTCTCACTTTGATGATGTAACACTGCGGAGACTGTTGGCTACTAGGCTGCTGTGAAGTCCGCGTCACTGTGTGCTACTGAAATGAGGTTCCTGGACATGGACTAGTGAAGATGTCTGCGTCCAAAATTGCATACTGTCTTGATTAAGTACTTATTGTGAATAAATAATTACCTAGCAACTGCTAAAAAAAAATATGTTCTATATACTATGAATTTGTGTAGAATTGGACATGCTGCATACCACATTTGCCCATGTTGTCATTATCATGTGACCTACCAGCAGCAGTTGTGTCGGTTCAATGTCATTCACAAATCTTCCCCCAGGGGCTCATGGGATAATAAAGTGTCCATTGTATGCACACTTCAGAATCTCACCAGAATTAGTAGGTCATCCGGGTACATTTTGCCTACTCTTATGTGACAAAAGAATTATTTCCAAATTCACAGTATATGAGTACTGTATTTCTTTTGTCACACACTGTTTTCAGCCCACTATATAGTTGGGACATATGCGGTTTCTGATGCAACTCATAAGTCCACAAGTCCACATTAAAGCTATGTCTACATTGATCCGGATACATTTGAAAACGCTGTTTTCGTTTTAAAACACTCTACGTCCACACTAGCATTTTCAAGCATTTTCAAATCTACGCTGAAACGTCAGAAAACGTTCAATTTGCTCTACTGTGCAGGTGTACAGCCTCAAAAAAGCTCACTGAGGCGATACAGACATAAGTTTTAATGCAGTCCTTCTGGCAGGATCATTTTATTTAGGAAATGTCTCACCATTCACTGAAGCGTCCAGGTCGCACCTACTCCAGATTGTACGTCTGGGCCCATATTCACAAAATATTTTATCTTTCCACTAAGAGTTCTCCTAAATAGCAGTAAAAGTTTTTAGCTAAGAGTTTTCTCTTAAAACCTTTTCACAAAGCTGCTGAGACAAACTTTTACTAAGGAATAGAGAGAAGTCTTAAGTTAAGAGTAAGGGCGGGGTTGACCTCATTGCTTTGCACACAGTGATTGGCTGATAGTGAATGGGTCTCTGTCAGAGATTTATGCATAGAAATATTGTAGAGTGTGATATTATGATGCCATATTTAAATAAAGGTTTAAAAATAAAAATGCTGCCACATTCAAATAAAGATTTTAAAATGCAGGTTGTCACTAATTAAATAAGTGTATGTTCAGCTTGTGTGCTTCTCGTATAATAATTATAGCTAATTGTAAGACATGCAATTACATAGCCTGTCTCTTGGTAAAATATGTGTCACATGACTAAACGTGTCATCGTTTTCAAGTGTATCCATTTTGGATAGCATTTTAAAAACAGCTCTGTTTTCCTTGGAAAAAAAAAAAAAAAACGCTGTCTCAGTGTTGACGGAAGAACAAAACGGAGAGAAAAATATGTGTTTTCAAATAAAAACACATTAGTGTGGACAAGGCCTAAGTGTGCCATTTGTGAAAGGGCCACCTTCTCTTGTTTGTTAAAAAGAAGAGGTGTTCTTGGGTGGAAAGCAAAATCAAATCATCTTTATATAGTGTCCTTCACAGTTTCTTCAAGAAACCATGTCCTTTCATTTGGGAAAATCCATTGACATCAATTGATTTGGACTCTTTCTTTAAAAGACAGATTCCTGGTATGGTGTGACAATTCTCCATTATCGTAACGATCAATATGTCTCTCTCTCTCTTTTTTAACTGCTGCAGGGCTTACTTATAGTCTAGAGTGGTCTGAACTGACAATAAGAGTATGCACAGCATGTGCAGACGATGTAGTGCTGACATGGAGCGGGGGAGAGATGTAGAAGAGGCCCCTGACCCCATATGCATCACTTTACTTGCCTTTGTGCAGCATTCACCATGTGCACCCCATCCAAGGCCCCTTTTCACACTTGAACTCCACACAGCTTCTATCCTCGCACCCCTCCCGAGCTATATTTACACTGATGTGACCCCAAATGGTATGCCTGCCAGAGGGATGCTAGATGCTTTTCACATCTGCCTAGCACCCTCTTTGGTGTCCTCCTAGGAGTCTTGCACCAGTGTACATTAGTGGTGCATAGTGAAGATATGCAATCGAGGTTGCTGCTAAAATGTCTTCGGCACCTCCAAAAGTGTTCGATTAAGAGCCCTGGAGTTTGACCACAAGAGGAGACTTGTTTCTCTGCTGTCGGCTCAGACGTGTGATGCTTTTTGAGAGTTGAACAAAACATTGTGCGTGTCCAAGGTTTAGCCGACAGACCTCTCGGAGAGAACAGAAGACTGTATTCTTACTCTTGAGATCAAGAGTTGTGACGATGATGTGAAGTCTCAAATTGCTCCATAAATGCATCTTGCTTGACCCTGCAGGGATTGAGCTTCCTGTGTCTTTCCACATCATCCCGTGCTACTGTAGCCTGGATGTCTGATAGGCAGACGGTAGGAAGCATCTCACATTCTCTCAACTTTTGTCACCTTCCATCACAAGGATGATTTAAAAGGTTCAGTGCCACACTAACACCACAAAGGGATTCTCTGGCAGCAGAAAGACGGATGGAAATGTGAAACTGCTATACCACTCCTGGTTGCCAACAAAGCAGAGTTTAAATTCCTCAACGCATATTAAGATGAAACTGTTGTCTGAGTGGCTTCTACGTTGCAAGAGGGACATAAATTTGTTGAGACTGTTTTGTGTGTAGTGCTGCCAAGCCTTGCAGATCTTCCTGTTCCTTTTGAGTCCATTTCCGAAAATATTTTTAGCTTCAAGTAGAGCTGCATTGTAATGTCATGCTTTAAGCTTATGGAGATAATCTCTCATCTCTCTGGGTTCTCGCTACAATGGGATTTTGATGATTCAAAATATGCTGAAAAGTCTTTAGCTAACAGTAGTTAAACCTGCAATTCTTTGTTACACGTGTAAGTGTACATGATGCCCACTAGAAATGGACACAAAGGATTAGATCAGGATCTTAGGAACAAAAGGATTACAGGCAGTGAATGTGGGTCACACACTGTCATGAGTGAAACCAACCCCGCTCGCTGGATTACCTAAATCCTCCACTGAAGGTCAGTGCGAACAGGGGTCAATACAAGGGTTGGACAGGGTTACGGCAGCCCATCTGCTTGTTCAGGCATGCAATACAGAGAGGCAACTTTAAGCATCAGAGCATGCAGCTCAATGTTACCCTCCGGGCAGGTTTTTTACTGATTGTAGCCCTGTGTTTTTGAAGGGCTGTCTTACACAGTTACGTGTCTTTTGACTCTCATTGCAAAGGTGAGAGAAGGACATAGTGACTATGGGGAAAATTTTGATCTTGGTCTTGAGACCCCTTGAGGGAATACAAATACTGTATAGATACAGATGGTCTGGGTCTCATTACTTTTTGTCTTTGTGTTTGGGTACCCAGAAAGCCTCTATATAATTTGACCGTTTCTTCATTTCTTCCTTCCATGTTCTAGTCTGGAACTAATATTTTAACGGTTTTCACGTTATTACTTCCTTAGGTAATTCCTTAAATTCTTAATTTACTCACCTCCATGTCCTCCAACATGTCTGTCTTTTCTCTGTCGAAGTGAAATTAATGTTTTTTGAGGAAAACATTCAAGGATTTTTCTCCATATAGTGGACTTCAATGGGAGCCAATGGGTTGAAGGTCCAAACTGCAGCTTCAAAAGGCTCACAATCCCAGACGAAGAATAAGGGTCTTATGTAGTGAAACGATCAGTCATTTTCCGAAATAAATAAATAAGTAAGTAAGTAATATACAAATGCTCATCTTGGAATTTTTCTTCCTACTCTACCTTTTTGAACCAGAGTAGAGCCAGAGCTAGCCATGCGTGACCTTTCCAGAGCATTCACGCAATGCATGAAGTTGCAGACATGCGTCGCAGAGCTAGTGCAAGACGAGCATTTGCAGTTAAAAAGTGTTTTTTTTTATTCCTCAGCTGGAATTGTGTAGAGCAGTGGTTCCCAACCACGTTCCTGGAGGCCCCCCAACAGCACATTTTGCATTTCTCCTTTGTCTGACACACCCATTTCAGGTCTTGGAGTCTCTACTAATAAGCTAACAGTCTGAATCAGGTGTGTTTGATTAAGGAGACATGGAAAACATGCAGTGTTGGGGGACCTCCAGGAATGTGGTTGGGAACCACTGGTGTAGAGCCCTTTGAAGCTGCAGTGAAACTGCAGTTTGGACCTTCAAGCTATTGGCTCCCATCGAAATCCACTATATGGAGAAAAATCTGGGAATGTTATCCTTCTTTTCGACTGAAGAAAGAAAGACATAAACATTTTAGATGACACGGGGGTGAGGTGATTATCAGGAATATTTTATTCTGGAAGTGAACTAATGCTTTAAGATCTTGATTTGGATTTAAGTCTCTTAGTTTTGTTTTGTTTTGTTTTGTTTTAAGAGAGAAAGACCTGAATATAAGGTAACTTGATTGTTGGGTATTTTAATGTCATAATTAAAACTGCATTTCTCCATTTTAGTTTTTACATTAAAAGGTCTTGGTCTTGGTCTAGATCACAGCTTAGAGGGAGTCAATTTTATATTCTCATTTGTCTGCAGGTCTGGGTCTTAGGTATTTTGGTTTGTCTTTGTATGGGATGAAAACAAAATTAAACTTGTACATCATTAGCTTTGTTTGAACTTACTGACTCTTAATAGTTTTATTATTTATTGCATGCAACGTAATTTGTTTTATTATATATAAGTGAAACTACATCATATGCAACTACCATGCCACGCTGGAAATAGGAGGTCAAACTGAGTGGAATTCCATGTTCAAAACATGCCAGTTGTCAAATGTAGCATGGTATCTTTGGACTACAGAAAATTTGCACACTGTCTATGATCATTTATAAAACGATCTAAAAGTCTATTTTATAGTGGTTAAATTGGCTTAGTTAGAAGAGTTTTTATACTGGACATGCTGTATCAAACGGACATAAATATAGTGTGTTTACAGTTTTTTTTTTCCTTCTTTTTTTTTCTTTGAGGCACCATGATTCAAATTGCATGTGACGTGAAAACATATGGGTGGGACCTGGTCTCATGGTTTGTGGCAGTGCTTCAAGATTTGTGGTGTGCCACTGACTGCATTCTGCAAAACTGATGTGTGTGTTACGGTAGTATGCTATTTCAAACATGGCGTGTCCCTGAGGTGCATTTTCTTCTCTGATTACAGTGCCTCTACCCAGCAATTTTCACATATTTACACCACAAAGAAAATGCAAGTTCTGTTGTTCTAACAGCTGATATCTACTATCTGAGTTAAAGACCGGACAGGAAATAGACCTTAACCTCCACTTAGCCTGATGGTATCATCTGGGTGGTGCTCACTTGACCCACATTCTTTAGACAAGCATCCTCTTACATGGCGGGTCAAAGAAAGAGCTGCGGTGTGTGTGAAGTCTGTAAAAGAGAGCTCCATTACAGTGTGGTCGGGCTTTGATGAAGTGCCATTCAGAAAGGTCCTGGTATCAGTTCAACCTTTTATATAGTCATGATAATTACCCCTAACAGCACTAATGGATGGTACAAAAGGAAAGAATCAAAAGCGCAGGAGTGTGAGAAGATTATTATTATTCTCTGATCAAAATAAGATCAGTATGCTTACTGTTGTAAGCGATGCCCAGAGGGACAAAGTAGGTAAAATAGTATGCCAATTAAACGGGTAGGTGTTTTTAGTAAATTGCCATTGAAGGTTACAGATCTGCAAGACTAAGCTTGCATATGGGTTTGGAACAATAATGTCCAGGAGGCTTTGGATACATTATTAATTATTTACATTACAGATACAATGTAATCATAAACTTGATAGTTTGTGATTGATACTTCAGATCCTGTTTACATCTGTCGGTTACATTTAGAGTTGCACTTCAGATCAACACCATCGCACTTTCACCATCTGGCTGTTCAGGAGTTCAGGAACGTGGTAAGAGAGTGTGAACTTTACACTTCAGAGTTGCAGCTAGTACATCGTCCTGAGAGGTTCCTTCTGCTTGAAGGGCTTACTTTTCACAATCATCTGTCCAACAGCTGTCAGTTCCACATCTGTCTGGAACAGTAGTCCTAGACAGAAAATAAGCTTAAACTTTACCGAACCAAAAACCAAAATCTTGTAGTACATATAGTACCATAGATTCTTCCTAAAGAAGTTGTTTTTTTTTTTGTTTTTTTTTTCAATGTTATGTTTATTATTACTATTATTATTTGCAGATTATTAAATCAAATTTATTGAAAGTAGTCACATCAGTATTTGCTGAAATGTATCCATCTGTCTAATGTTTCAATCAGATTTGATCTTTTCACATCAGTGGTTTAACTTTAATTTTATGAGGCTATGAGAATAATAACAGGAAGACATGAGGGCGTATAATTGATGACAAAATTTTCATTTTTGGGTGAACTGTCCCTTTAAATACATCAGATTATGTATTATCAGCTATTGCTGGAATTAATATAAAACAAAAAGTTACTGGACAACTGTTTTTACTCACATTAGGAACTTGTTGAGTGATAATTTTTAGACCCTTTGCATCGCATAACCATATGTATGACTTTTCAGTTACTAGCCAGGTTTCCATCCAGGATTTTCTTACGAAAAAATATTTAGCGCTTCAAAATTTTTACCAATATAGCTGATGGAAATGCCGTTTATTGATAAACTTTCTCATGTGTAGACAAAATCTTTTTTTTCTGTTTAACTTTAGCGCAAAAATTCTATATCGATAGTTCAGATGTCCCAAAAATTTGTTTGGAAACATTTTTTGTCGAGAAAAGGGGCTTTAACGTAAATAATTGTGGCGTTACATGACAGAATTAGCCTATAGGCTATAGGCTCACATTATAGCACCGTTTCTTTGTATTTCAAAAGCGCATTAAAGGAGAAGTCCACTTCCAAAACAATGATTCACATATAATGTATTCACCCCCTTATCATCCAAGATGTTCATGTCTTTCTTTCTTCAGTCGTAAAGAAATTGTTTTTTGAGGAAAGCATTTCAGCATTTTTCTCCATATAATGGACTGCTATGGTGGCCCGATTTCCAAAATGCAGTTTAAATGCGGCTTCAAACGATCCCAAATGCGGTTGTAAATGATCCCGGCCGAGGAAGAAGGGTCTTACGTAGCGAAATGATCGGTTATTTTCATTAAAAGAATACAATTTAAATACTTTTAATCTCAAACTCTCATCTTGCCTTGCTCTGCTTGAACTCTGCGTATTCTGGCTCAAGACAGTTAGGGTATGTCGAAAAACTCCAGTTGTATTTTCTCCCTCAACTTCAAAAATCATTTTAAAATTATCCTACATCGCTGCAAAAGTACCGACACAGTCTTTGTGAACAGCGATATAGGACGGTTTTGAAGTTGAGGGAGAACATGAGATGGGAGTTTTTCGAAATACCCTAACTGTCATGAACCGGAAAAATACAGTCCAGGCAGAGTAAGACAAAATGAGCATTTGACATTAAAAAGTATATAAACTGTACTATTTTCAATAGGAACCAATTGTTATGCTAGATAAGACCCTTCTTTCTCAGCTGGGATCGTTTACAACCACATTTGGGATTGTTTGAACTGCATTTAAACTGCATTTTGGAAGTTCAAAATCAGGGCACCATAGAAGTACACTATGTGGAGAAAAATGCAGAAATGTTTTCCTCAAAAAAAATTTCTTTACGACTGAAGAAAGAAAGACATAAACATCTTGGATAACAAGGAGGTGAGTACATTATATGTGAGTCTTTGTTTTGGAAGTGGACCTCTCCTTTAAATCATATTAAATTGTATCTAAAATTACTTTATATAGTTACCTTTCAAACATACATGTATTAATTTGATGTTCCTTTAGTACATTGCAAGTTAAAATTGATTCATTTTGTACAAAAAGTACAAAATTTTACATTATTTGTCTTGACTTGTTAGCTTATATTTTCATTCTTGTTTTGTTCTCAGTTCTGTTCTACCGTCGAAACCCCCCCCACCTACTTCACTTCAGCAAATTTGTTTTTATCTCATGCTGTTATTTATTTATTTATTTTTTAACCTAATAGTGCATTAACCTTTTAGTTGCACTCACCAGACATTTCATTTCTGAACTGTCTCAACATGTTTAACAAACAAGGTAATAAAATTCATTTTGATCTCTTTGGACTGTTTGGAAAAAGCTGAATGAAAGAAGTGATGCCGTGTCTTTGGCACAGCCACTGTGTTCAGTGAACCTGGGCTGTTTTCATTCATTCATTCATTCATTCATTCATTCATCATCTTCTTCTTCTTCTTCTTCTTCTTCTTCTTTTTATTTTTGTAATTAATTGCACTAAATTAACAAAATAAATCAACAGGCTCAGTTTCAGCTCTGGTGTGAATAGGTAGATACATTACTTCAATATAAAGTCGTATTCATATCGGGTTTTGCTCTATGTGAAAAGGTCTTACTTTTTTATTACCTGTTTGTTTAAATCTTATAATAATAAGAATACCGCCACATGCAGCCAGACTGATGTGCTTAGAGTTTTTATGCAGGATGTTTTGCCTGGCTGTTCGTGCAAAGCAAGAGTTGAGAACAGTTTCAAACAGTTTTCTGCAGTTCTCTCGTAGACAGTAGGGTAGCTGGGTTTCAGAGAAAGCGTTGAGTACGAGCAGTATCCTTCCTACACACTTTCACAAACACACACACGAGCAGTACTACCTCTCCTTCTAACTGCTCCTTCCACAAATCCCAATTCACACTACATCTCCCTTCTCTCCTCATCCATCTCCTCAACTACAAATATGAATTGTGCAGTGATAACACAGCCAGGAAGTCAATATTTAAAACAAATGTCAGCAGCATGTTGAGGCCTCCTGTCCAGTTCTCATTCCTTACGCTGCTCCTGTGTGACTATTGAGTCCTCACAGCTGCGGATTTAATCATTTCAGTCCTCTTGTGACCAGTGGGCTTGTCAAAAAAAAAACAAAAAAAAAAAAACAACCAAGGAACAAGAACGAAATTATGCTCACACAGAGGCGATGCAACTCTGGTATAATCATCACCAAATTATGCAGCGACAAACTAAATATAGCACAGGCACACAGCGATTAGCGTGATAGTGTCAGTACTTCAGCGGTTGTGGTGGTATTAGCTTTAGAAATACACTCCACTCTCCAAAAAAACAGTCTGCCCATCAAAGAGGGAAAAAAAAAGTCTTTTAATTAAACTGATGTATTATTTATAAAGTAAGAAATTATCAAAGTAACACTTAGTAAGGATTTGACGTTTGGTTTTATATAAACAGTAAACATAAGCATTAGAATTACGTCATCCCTTATGCAAATTAACCATGATTTTACTACAAAAAAAAAAAAACAACAAACACATAAAAAACTCGGTTACTATAGTTAAACCATAGTACCCACAAATTAACAATGGTTTTGCTACCTTAACCATAGTTTAACCATGGCATTTGTAGTACAACTGTGGTTATACAAATGTTAATAAATACACACACACACACACACACACACACACACAAAATGGTTACTACACTTTACTACAGTAACACTATGGTTCATTTACAGAAGGAATGAATGACTGAAGTGACTCTGTCTGTCCTTTCTTTGTGACTACTAAGATGTGAAAAATACATGAAGCTACCCTATATTTTTAGGGCGTACACTTGAGGTCAAATGTTTACATACACCTTGCAGAATCTGCAAAATTATTTTACCAAAATAAGAGATTATACAAAATACATGTTATTTTATTTTATCTTTTTTATTAATAAAAATTACCCCATTCAAAAGTTTACATACACTTGATTCTTAAGGTCATTGCACACTGAAGTCCGAAATTTTCGTATACGTTTTTTTCATATTCGTCATTCTAAAAATTTGCATTGTCTGATGCGTATTAATTCATCCATTGTGAAAAAATTCGCAAAACAATACACAATGGAATCTTCAAGCAGTGAGGATGATTTTGTTGTCCACTCTCTTGTTAAAAGAGAAAAGAAGGACATATCCAATTATAAGATATAGAGAGGAAGGAGAGAATACTTTTTGTGCGCACCTCTTTAAGGGGCTGCGGGATTATCTCAGATGATTCAAAGTTTACTTTAGGATGTCAGTAAACTTTGATGCTTTGCTAAGGTTACTGGAGCCACATACTATAAAGAAGACCACAAATTTCTGTGAGCTCAGTGTTCAAGGACCTTTGTGCTGCGAGACAAATTGGATGAACTTGTCAGACGCAATTCTGGACTTTGGAGTTTACTGGTATGGTGGCTCTGATCTATTAAAACACCTCTCAAAATGCTTGCGAAAGCATACGGATGTGAAAAACGCAGAAAATCGAAC
The DNA here is from genome assembly GCA_019740295.1 of Labeo calbasu. Classification (NCBI taxonomy): domain Eukaryota; kingdom Metazoa; phylum Chordata; class Actinopteri; order Cypriniformes; family Cyprinidae; genus Labeo; species Labeo calbasu. Next base: position 19,804 of record JAHKKF010499802.1, read on the forward strand.
CCGATCCTGATTTTTTTTTATGACAGACGAAAGTTTCGGAGGCAGTGATTAAACGTGATTGACATAACGTGAGGTCATATTTATTTTTTAATGTGCAAAAATTTCGGATTCAGTGTGCAATGATCTTTAATACTGTGTTGTTACCTGAATGACCCACAGTTGTATTTTTTGTTTAGTGACAGTTGTTCATTAGTCCCTGTTTGTCCTGAACAGTTAAACTGTCTGCTGTTCTTCAGAAAAATCCTTCAGGTCCCACAAATTCTTTGGTTTTTCAACATTTTTGTGTATTTAAACCCTTTCCAACAATGACTGTATGATTTTTGATATCCAGCTTGACACTGACGACAACTGAGGGACTCGTATGCAACTATTACAGAAGGTTCAAACACTCACTGATGCTTCAGAAGGAAACACAATGCATTAAGAGCTGGGGGTGAAAACTTTTTGAATTT